>CADDXX010000034.1:3031653-3054966 GCA_902810485.1 Alauda arvensis
CTACCCTCACATTTGCTGCAGAGCTTCTACCAAATTCAAGAAGCAGAAAATTTGTCTGTGGGTGATTACATGTACTATGAGAATGTTGTTGTTTTGTTTGATTGGTTTTTTCAGCATGCTTTCTCTCTCCTGCAGGAGTAAAAGTGAAGCAAGTACTGGGGAGTTGAATCATGATACTGTATTAAAATTTTCACCTTTTCTGTGTATCATGAAAAGGTAGTCTTTGGGGGACATAAATAAACATAAAGACATCATTCTGAAGAATGGAGTCTCAGTGCATAGCACTGTTTCTCTAATGGCATTTCACCTTTCATTTCTATTCAACTGAAAGCATTTCCTACAGTAAAACAAACTATGATACTGATGAAAACTGACATTTGCTTACAGTATCAAGTAGTAAAACAAAGGCTGAGAATATAATAGGCTCAACAGGAGAGTATCCACAGATTAGAAGAGAAAGAATGCCAACAGCTCTTAATTGTCAATTCAGCCTGCTAATCTTGGATTTAAAAAGTCAAAATCAGTTTATTATTTCCTTTTGAAGTTAGCATCTTCGGCCAAAAAAAGAGCCAGAAGGAGAGTGGCAGAAGTAGCTTGGGAATTGTAATACACAGAGAATACAAGGCCAAGGGACAGGGAGCAACAGCAAGAAAGACAGCTCAATTTTTAGAAGTCCTTGATTTGTTACAGTTTTAAGCACTGGGCTGTGCTGTAAAGCTAATCATAAGTAAACTACAACTTTCAAACAGAAAGACAAATAAAACTCTGAGTATGGAAGAAAAAATAATTTCTTTGCAATTAAAATACTGCAGATAATTTTCCTGGTCTATGCTGAGTCCTTATTTTTTGGTCTGTTAACAAACTATAAGTAGAGGCTTTAGTTGAGCTATGTAAAAATTTTGACAGCAGGTGTAAAGTACATATGACTCTGTCAGGTCTCAAGCTTGTTTTGTATTGATAAATGTTGACTTCAGCATTCTTTGGAATCGATTTAMAGATAAAAATACTGTTTCTGCATAGCACTTTATACAAAAACTTCATTTTTTGAGTAACTAATAGATGTTAACTACATTTACAACAGTAAATATGGGACTGCAAAAAAAGTGTGTGAAAGTACAAGAAACATGCAGAATTGAATATTTTCTTTGAAATGTGAATGACTATTTTTACTGCACAAGGTTGTATAAAAAAAATCATGTGTGAAACATTAAAAAAAMCCCAGAAATTAATAAATGGACACAYGCAAAAGAATGTGTTAGAGATACAAACATCTGTTACAAAAAGTCAAAGTAAAAATATTTTTTTCTGTTGTAAGTTTCCATTCTCCTGGTTTCTCAAACAGCTCTCAATTTTCTCTATTATGGTGTTCTATCCAAGGATAAAGTGCATCTATGTTCAGGGAGGGATACTGCTAAGTTCTGTCTTTGTATTATGTTGCATTCTAGTTTCTTTTATAAAAAACTAGAATGCAACATAATACAAAGATTATGTTATCTTATAAAAAAAGATTTAGTGTGCTTCTAAGATTGYTGCATAAATAAATGAAAATAATTTTGCACACACAAACATTTTCCCTAACACTTAACTTGAAAGAAATTTTGATGTGAAAAAGGGAAATGTCAGTCTGAAAAACTTACTGGAGGAAACCTTTTCATCTGAAATGAAACTCTGCTGCTGTAGAGATAGTATGAGATGTAGTATAGAGAAAGAGTATGTTGAGCTAGAGGTATCATAAGGAAGAGCATGTGAGAGAAAGGACACAAAAAGAGAAAGYAGAGATAATAAGCATCCAGAAGAAAAGAAATTGAGCAGTTATAACTGTGAAGGCAAGAAATGTCCATGTGGGATGAAGAGGTGAGAAAAAAAAGAAAAAAACAGCTAGAAAGAAAAAGAACAAGTTGATGTTCTTGTTCTTTTTCAACAAGAAAAAGAACTACCAGAATGTGTAGTTCCCAGCTCCCTCTACCACCGGTGGAGGTCTCATACAGTAAGGCAACAAACTGAACCTACTGCTGCCTCTTGGGAGATGGCTGCTACTCCTGATGGGAGGTGATGAGTAATGCATGCCTCAGAATCCAGAGGAGTGATACCTAGCCTGTTAATCATAGCCAAGSAATGGTATGAAATCTACTCTTCTAGGAAAAATGGATACTGATTTTTTCATTTATTATTTCAGAATACACATTCTTCATTATTCAGATGAAAAATAATCATGGAAGGAGTCAGTAAAATCCTTGACATAATAAGTAATTCATATGTTTGGAAGATTTTTACATCAAATACATCACTTTTTTCTTTAATATAGTCTGAAWATAGATGCTAGGGAGCAATTATTTAATTAGGAATACTAGTGGTCTTTTGCAGTGGAAGATWAAAGTGCACTTCTAAACTAATGATCTTGTGTACTTTGAAAAGCAGCATATTACACTGACTGCTCCATGATTTTAACTTTCTGATCAGTTAAACTTAGCAGTCAMTTCTATTTAGTCAGATGGCACTAGTACAATATGTTCTTTTCTTTTGTCTTTAATCTTTTGTCTTTTATCTTTCAGCTGCTCTTTATGTTAGAAAGAGGAAGCAATTGACTAGTTGCTGCAGTACCTCCATTAGATGGAACTGGGATCCCAGTGTTCTCTTGCAATAATTTGCAATTAAGCCTTCAGGATTCAATGCATTTAGATACTGGACATCATTAAGAATTCACATGCATATGCCCTAATACAATCTGATTTCTTTGTTAAAATGGACTGACTGTTTGAAACAAAACACAATTCCCTCTTACAGCAATGTTTCTCTCCATCTCCTTCACTCCATGACCTGGTCATTCTTGATTGAAAACAAACAAGTATTTCATAGATGATTAGCATTTTTATGTAATTAGTGGTGCTTACCATTTCAATATACCATATTAGTTGTAAAGGTAATTAAAATGTGGGCTTGCATAAGCATTGCCCACACATGATTATTAGAGGTATTTACACTCTCAAGTTCTACAACAGCATTTCAGAACATAGTTCAGTCAAACAAGAGGAGTACAAATTACTGTAAGAAGGATTTTTTTATCAAATTTTACTTTATTTATACATTATGACTCCAGAGTTGTAGCAGAAGAATTGTCATTACATTTAAATTTGTACTTCACTCATCTTCACCATCACAAGGCTTCTGTGATTTCAATTTACAATGACAATCCTATCATTTCCACCATATAAACAAGACTTTAATATGTGGAAGGTCTCCTTTCTCCTATAAAGTCATATGGTGTGAATGTTGGATTTAATATTTTCCATTGTTAGATGCTTGTGCATTTTGGAAAATGAGTGGAAGTCATTTGGGTTAAGTAAACYCAGCCTTTTCCCCCTGTTGTTTTGCTTCTGTTCTCATATCCAAGGAGCAGCAGTGAACATGTCATAATGGAGTGGGGAGACCYTGAAGAGCCCTGCTATTAAACAGTGCATTAAGCAAAGCCTCTTCAGACAGTCCATTCCGAGGAGAGGTCTGCTCCATACAAACAAAGCTCTTGAGATGCACTTTGTTGTGTTCTTACCATTCAGAAAAGTGCTATTATCCTGTGCCTGTGACTCTGTGCACAATATTTCAATTGGTTCCATTTCAYTGGTTTTACAGGGAACAATAAAAGAGGCCTCTTGTTCCTGGCCATCCAGCATGAGAATAGACCATGCTGAATCTCTATCATCCAGCATTTAAAAGCCTCGTAAAATATTTAATGTATTCATTCCTTTTAGAACTCACAGACAAACAGTCTTGTTCAAYGAAACCAAAATTATTTTTTTAATTACTGCAGTACTAGCCATTTACTATAAACCTAAACAAAAGTTTTTAAGAATCAGTGCACTTAAATTTCATATAAAGCATCAGAAGAAAACATCCATGATATTTTCTCAAAGTTATTTGTGTTGCAAGCATAAGAAACTGYTTTCTGTGTAACTTAAATTAGGAAAATAAGTCTCTTGGATTCTTTTCAAGGGAAGCTGTCTTTACAGTATAGAAGGAGCTCTGTGGCATAGTGTTAGCACTCTTGCTACTTTCAGATGTAATTAAAAAATAAATTATTCTTATYAGTATGGTGCAAAATCATACAAGAGTAGTTTCATTTTATAATTCCAGTGAATTTCAGATTTCCTTATGGTCTTTAGGCTGACWATCTCCAGGTATGCTTAATTCAGTTTGGAAAAAGATGTCAAGGGAGAGCTCAGGTGATGAGGTCTGGTTTTGGTACTCAAAATGTCCTCAGTGCAATGTGAGGTGCATCTGGACAAGCAGGCATTTACAGCCTGGGGTGATGGGGCAGCACCGACCTCTGCACAGCTGGCTGACTTGCTTCCTCCCACAGCTGGAGGCTGAGATTTTTCAGCAGCCTTCCTGCCGGACACATGGTGCTCTCTCAGCATGGGGAGGCACTGGAGCTGTTTAAGAGCCACATGCTGCTCAAAAAACACTTGCTTACTATCTTGCTTCAATGATAATCTATATTTAGCTTCACATGTAACATGTCCAGTCAGGAGGAAGTCTCTCTGTCTTACTTTTGCTTTATAGACTTTTCTGCTTTTTAATGAGGAGAGGAAATATGTTTTTAAGAGCAATGTCCTGGTTTAGTCACCSTAGGACAAAAAAGTACCCTCTTAAAAAAAAAGAGAGACAGATGGAGAAGAAGAAAGCTATGCMTTTTTCTTTCCCACAGTATTATCTCTCTAAACCGCTGCATGTTAGAACAGGTTTCCACAGCTATGTGGGATTGTTTTATTCAGTCACTAGTGTTATTGTCAATGCTGTTAAATTATGGAACATATCTRTCAAATACATTCTCTAGTTTCATGTAATTACATGGTAACTGTTGCAGAACACATAATTATTTTTGTCTCTCAACAAAAATGCAAGCTGGGCAGTTTTCACCGAGGTCTGCTAAATGCAGCATCTAAGTTAACTGCCTGAACTTATAATTATCAAGCTGCAACTTATTTTAGTTTATTTTGCAAAATCTTAATTTTCAATTTGCYTTCAATGTTGAACTCTTCTGTAAAAATCCCATTCAGAAAACTAATGGCACCCTTTCTTCTAACAAATCCAGTCACATCAAAACTGTTTCAATGCCCTGAGTTCTTGCCAAGAGTCCAGTGACAGGGCAAAGAGAGGTATGAGAGATATGAAATATATTGTTTRAGAAGCAGGATTGTGTTTCAGCCTTAATCTTTTTTCTGCCTTAGCCTTCTTCTGAAAGTGCAAAGTGGTTAACCTGCCGTTTTTCACAACTTCAATTAACCCCAACAGGATGTGCCTCTTTAGAGATCCAGCAAAGGGYCTTATTTTAATTTGTCAAGTATCAATGTTTTTATCATGTGGGAGGTGATCAGGGTTAATTACTACTAGCAGCTGAACAGGTTGTGTYAGAAATATGTAAGGTGATTATGGTATATGTGTAGCTCTTTAAACCTTATTCTTCACAACGCGGGGTGTGAGTACAAATCTTATGTAAAGAGTGTTATTCCAGAGCAGCACTTCTGTGTGACCAAGTTGCCCTCTGGTCTCTGCTGCTGGTAACTGGGTTAACCTCTTACATGCTTATGTTTGTCTTCAGATTGTGCTTTCAGAGCCAGCCACAGGACTGTTACTTTTTTATTTTTCACTGAACTTTTCTTATCAGGAAGAATCTTATGAACAAAGCAACCTGTGTAAGCTTATCAGCAGACAGAGACCATAGGGAAGGATTTATCTATCTAGATTTGGGTGTATATACCCAAAATAGGTATCCTCAGCTCTACAAATTTATAGTCCAGAGATGAGAAGGAAAATAAGAAAAAAAAATAAAGGGTGTGTGGAGTTCTTCTCCAAATTAGTTCTGATGGACTATCCTCTAAGCATGTCCTTAGTTCCCTGACTGCTAAGGAAATCTTGGATGACTGTCTCAGGCACAGGCATTTTCTCTGCAATTTAGAAGGGCCAAAATTCCATCAGTGGAGTAGATGTGTATTCTCTTCCCATGCAGAAGAATTATTACTGATGCTGACTTTATTACTATTACTGAAGCACAAAGACATAATATATATGAGAACTACTGCTGATAGCAATTCTCTTACCCAGAGATCTCACAGAACTGAACTAAAATCCTGATTGCTCTGACTATGGTGATTTTTCTCAATCATATCACACCATCTCAATTCCCCTTTTCCCCCACAAAATAACCTCACCAGTAGAATTAAAAACCCTAACAATAAAATGAAATACCTCAGTGAATTTTTTAAAATATTACAATGCTGACAGAATAAAATAAAATCAAATTTTTGCATATGCTAAAAATAAACTTTTCTTTCCTCATGGAAAGATTATTCCCTAATGCATCTCCATCTTCAGCCATTATAATTGACCATAGGAATAAATTGACCCAGACTAAGCTTTCAAGTTAATAAGGAATCTGTAAGTGGCTTTTTGTGAAATTGGAAGGACTAATCCCTAAGAGAGTCAAAACATGAGAAGAAGTCCTTTTTCCAGTGGTAGAACTCCTGGCTTTACATCCTTGGTTAACTTTCACATGAAAATAGTATATAGTGCCTCTRAACAAGACCATTATCCCCACCTTCACTGTAGAAAGTATTTTGAAGAATAATCAATCCATAAAAGGAAAGGTCATTTTATAGCTTTACTATGCTAAATACAGTGGTTGCCCAGATGCTCATAGCTACCACGGGTAGCATTTTAAAAGAACAGAGCAATCCTCCACTCCTTAAAAATAAAATATCTTTTAAAAATTTTATATTGCAGAGCTAGAATTAGTTAAGTATTTTGGTTTTTATTGTTTGTTTATTTGTTTGTTTTGTGGAGGTTTTTTGTGTTTTTTGTGTATTTTTTCCTATTTTCTTTGCCTCATTAATCAGTTCTGCTGTTCAAAGCAAAAAAAAAGTAACTATATAGAAATATTAGCTGTTTTTAAATAATAGTTTTATTTGTATACCTAAAATAGTTATGTCTGGAATACTTMATTTCTATATTTAGTAGGCCAGAATAAGACTTATCATGTTGATATTTTGGAAAGATTGCTTTAAGTACAAGAAAAAAGCASTTAAAGAACTACAATAGGTGTTACCTCTTATTTTGCCTGGCTCTACCAAAAAGACTTGATTAATTCTGAGAAAAAGAAATGGACAGACTTTYATACTGAGTTGCTTGTCCCACATGCCATGGAAACCATTTGCTCTTCTGTCTTAGACAAGGTAGYACAGGTTACTCTGGAGATGTACATGGACAGCCTCTTCTCCCTGACACAGCCCAGAAGTGCTTCAAGCAGGACTCCGGGTATGGCTGGAAGTAATCAAAGAGGATTGGTGGGTTTTGAATCATTGTGTGAATGCCTGAARCAGGTCACCTTCCTTTCCTGAGCTCTGAAATGCTTAGGGCAAGCTGATACTTCTGAATTCAAYGAGCACAGCAACACAGATGAAAATCTGAGTACTCAGATTAGATTTATTCAGAGGAAGCTATCATTTTTAACAGATGGAATAAATAAAACTAAGATGTAAACTGATCCACATAGCAGAAGAACAGTTCTGGTTGTAAAACCAAAAAAMCCCAGTATTTATCACAGAAAAAAAGTAGAACGTTCTGTTAATTTAGTCAAGTTCTAAWCTAAAGCTCTGGAAGTCAAGGATTTAGCATGGCAATGTGAAATCATATATCTCTACAATACTGTAGATGCMGTAAATAAATCCTTGAGAAATACGTGAGGAATGCCTGGTCTAAAGGCTTTGAACTGCATCTGTATCACYCCTTAACAAAGCCAGCCAGCTTGTCGGTCTGTCTGTCCTGTTCTTCTCATTATGTCGTACAGTCTGTAAACTAAGTTCCCAAAGTCCTGAGCAGTGCTGTGTAAAGATATATATCTGATCTGAGGGATATCAGCTACAGACCAGATTCACCAGGATGGTCTTGCTGCTTTGTGTCATGATGGCAGCAAAGAGCAGCTGCAAATCCAACCAGTGCAGAGAATTTACAGCTGCTTCGCTGTGTCACAGAGATGCAAAACAGCAACAGCTCACTGATGGATCCTTCATATAATCTCCAAATAAAATTTGCTATCATAAATATAATGGTTAAAGATAATCTTTTGGATAATTCCATGGCCTAAAAAGAAAAATTATATGTATAAAAAATGCTGCTGTTTCTGTTATGACTATTTACTCATGGAAATTCTTTGGAGAATGTCAAATAATAAAAAAATGCAATATAACATAGTCAATCTCATAGCCATTTTGAGGTTGTGCTCAGACCTACAGATGAAATGAGAATGAAAATAATTGTAATTTAAATGAAGTTTTATGAAGACTTTCTCTGACAAAATAAAGTTACAAAGGGCAAGGGAAGGGAAAAGAAGATAATAAAACTATTTTTCTAGCAAATACAAACATATTTACAATTTTGAAAATAGTTTTTTTAGTATTACWTTTTTTGTTTTCTAACATCAAAAGCAAACTAAACCAAAACAYAACCTAGAAAKAAAATATACAAGAWAAATTATTAAATCTCATGAAACATCATTTCTCTGCATTGTAGTCTGTCTTATTTACTGATCATAGCTGCACATGAGTATTCTCTCCCCCCTCTCTACATTTTATCATTTAGATTGACATTTTGGAAACATGAATTTTCTGACACTTCTCTTGTGGTGCTTGTTATGAGTATAGTGTCTCAAAAATTTGTGCTAGTGTGGAAGGTGTTACCTCATGACTATGTTCAGATTTTACAGTTATGTGTGACAGTAACAAATTATTAGTTCAGAAGAAGGTCTTGCTTTGGAGTTAGAATTTTGTTTTTTA
This sequence comes from Alauda arvensis, assembly GCA_902810485.1. Classification (NCBI taxonomy): domain Eukaryota; kingdom Metazoa; phylum Chordata; class Aves; order Passeriformes; family Alaudidae; genus Alauda; species Alauda arvensis. Next base: position 3,040,479 of record CADDXX010000034.1, read on the forward strand.
TGTCTTATTTCTCATTAGGAATTGAAACCATTTTARTACTTACATCTAAGTAACAATATTGATAATGTCCGTAATTTTGTGATGAAAACTTATTGATCAGATCTTCCATTGGAAATCAGAAACATTTAGAGAATTCTTTACAGACAGAAAAGACACTTATGGACCTTCAACCTGTGAAGCTGTGTTAAAGAGTGTGCACTAAACTATTCCAGTCCATATTTTTGCTAACTTTTCCCAACTGAAGGCTGTATAATAGAATGGTAGAAATGTAATTTTGGTGCAAAAGAATTACTGATCAATTTTTTAGTCTCAATACAGTAATGAATATAGTTTAGTTACATTTTACAATTATTAAAAAAAAACAAGAACAAGTGTTAACTTTTTTAAAGTTGTGGATTTGATTTTTTTTTTGTAGATTTAAAAATTTTATTCTTATAAATAAAATATATTATTTCATTAATATATTTTATTTATAAGAATTCAGTAGATGTGTTACTGTCCAGCCTGAGGTGCAACAGCATAATTAATAATATCACAACCTTTAAATTTTCTTAAGAGAACTATTATAATTAATAATATCACAACCTTTAAATTTTCTTAAGAGAACTTGTTTTTGAATGGATTGTCTAAACAAGACTCGGACATCTAAGCAGACATGGAGGAATTCCAGGAGACAATTTCTCTGAGAAAGCTATCTTAAATATCCCTCAAATCTACATCSCTCAGCTAGCTTGCCATGCCCAATTTGTCTGAACAAAGAGGTTATGTTGAAACAGAATTCAAGTACAGCTAAGACTTCTGGATATTAAGGTGCAGCTAGGATTTCTGGATATTAATCCCTCCTGTAGCATGTTCACACTACTTGGTGCAAAACTTAAGCATGCGACTGCCTTCTCTTTCACCATTCTTTATTTTTCTATTGTCCATCTCAAAGCTGCATCAGAAAGAGAAATTAGGCAGATTCTGGTGGAGGATCCAGAAGTCCATAAGTGACTTTGCTTGTGTTGGGTTCCCAGTGAGTCAGAATAGCTCTACTTCAGTTGTGGAGACATCTCTGGTCACCTGGGAAGCTGGCAGAATGCTCAATGTCTTTACCAGCAGTGAATCCAGGGTATATATTAATGGAGACTGGTGAGTGGTCCCAAGGCTCATAACTTTCTTGGTTTTACATAGGTTTGTAATCTCCTGGTCTGTCAGAAGCAAACATAAAGTAATGTTTGATGGCAATCTGTGAGCTGAAACAACAGAGCTCTTTCATTTTTTTTCCCAAATAACATGGCACTCACCTCTAAGATTTCTTCACAAAAGAATGTTCTATTTGATATAATTCTGGATTACACTCAATGTATCACAATCTGCCAGCAGAAAAATATAAGGACTTGCTATTTTTTGAACCTTTCCAAGAAAAGAAGGATGAAAAATTATATGGTGAAAGTTGAGTGCCCTTAACAAATGCAAACAACAAGGTTATGTTAAAATTCAAAGATGAAAAGCTGTATAAATTTGTGGATATTTGATCTGCAATGAAGTCTGCGCTTCTATTGCTGTGTATAAAATACAGCCTCTTCTCCAGTGTGAGAAGGATTTAGTTTAGTGAAAATTAGGCTTTCAAAAAGTCATAAAAGATATATAGAAAACTAAATTCCACTTCTTCAGAATAAGAACTGTGATGATCCTAGCAATAYACCTTATAATGACTTTTAACTCTTTCTCCTTAATTAAGCTCATAAATATTTAGAGATCAAATCTCTAAGATTTGTYTTTAAGTACTTTTTGTCATTTCAAGATATGAAAATGTTAAGYGCAAGTTAATGCATGCCTTTACAGATGGATAAAGATGTGAAAGTTAATTGTTTTTCAATACCTGGTGCATACAATAAAAGTCAGTTTGATCAAAATTTTTGCACCTTCATTATCTTATTKAAGAGTTTCCTAAAGAATATGGTAACACTTGTGGCTGGACAACATAAAAAAAAAAAATGAAAAAGGACAACTATATTGTAAAGATATTCGGAATGCAGACACAGTTGTAGCTTAATTTGTTGAAATACAGTTGGGCAGTATAAAAATAATCCATATTAGCATCCAGCTGTCAGTGATAAAAATGCCTGAATAATTATTCCCTGGGCTCAGTTTCATAATGTTATAATAATTAACACAAAAGAACTTCAAAACAAATGCAACTGTGCTACACTTATTAGYGGGAGGCCATTGTGTGCATTCTCAGGAGTTTTATTTGAATAGTATTAGTGTATCCATATCCATGATGGCTCTCACTGGGATAAAATATCTCTCTCCCTGAAAACACTTACAAAGAGGATTGAGATCTGATTTTTAAATGTGTTTTAAATCTACTGAAGCTAAGATATCAGATAATTAAATAAATACTTAAATAACAGTCCATCTAATTCTCTGTCTGCAGAAGTTCACAACATTCAAAGTAATTCGTTTTTCTTCAAGTTTTCATGTTATGCTCTGTAYGTAGTTGAATATTTTACTGTACTCTTGACAAGCTTTAAGAAATATTCTCCCTGATGTTTGTATGACAGCAATGTGGATGATAGATTTTGTGAACAATTTATTTAATTATTTAATACAACCTTGAATGTTCCTCATACTTCTAGTTAGAAACATTATTAAGGCTTGGAGATGGACAAGATCAAAACAACAAATACTCAACTTCTTTAAAAAGTAAAACTATGTAGTAGAATTACTGGAGAAGGCATGTCCTAAAATAACAGTTGACAATAATAAAAGTCAACTTTCATATGAATAAATAAACATCATTGTATGSTTGACAAACATCCCTAAACTGATGTATTGTGTTATATATATTCATTTGCTTTGAGATACATACATGATTTTAAATAATAGCAAGAGTAAATATTTTTTAAATCTTTATAAACAAGACTATCATTGTTTGTAATTATCTGGCGTAATAGATTCCAATGAGGAGAAGTTTTATTATGAAAGTGTAATCTATAATTAATGTGAGYAACTGTAAATTACCTTACAGATTTTTGAGACTATATTTGCTCAGGTTTGTTGTGGTTGTCAAATGGTTATGTAACATATTAAAGCTGCTACAGTTACACATGCATTTTTATTTTTCAGCAACAGCATTAACATTTTTTCCTCCATAGTACTGTGTCAATAGTGYCTTACCTGTCAAAAGGAATAGATAGAATTTTATTGTCAATGACATACTGCATATGGCCTGAGGCAAAAAAATCGAATTCCTGCAGAAACAAATCTGTTTGAGAGAAAAATCTTGAAAATGACATTGCATATATTTGCTTGAATTCATGAGATCACTGTAAATAAACAGCAATCATGTAAATTACAGAGCTAGCATGTTCCACACTAATAGGATGGAACACTGAGTTCAGAAAGTTTGAGGGGGCATATTTTTATTTGCTTMTTTTAATGAATGGAAGAACACTCATAAGCTGCAAATCCAAAAGTCAAGCTAAAWGTAGGTGTCTGGGTTTTTTTCGATTCACGGGACACCCTCAAGGTTAGTAATATGAAACACTGATAACTCTTACTCATGCTTTCAAAGCTCATGCAGGGAGCAATCCAACAAMAGAATCTTCATGTCTAAGGCACTGAAGTTGTTACAGTATGATGAGGGTGTTACAGCATGAGGGTGTTTTTTATAGGAGCCTTCAATGGAGTAGTAGATTGGAACATAATAGCTTTGTGCTAGAAAGAGGCATAAAATAGAAAGATTCTCTGAAAGAGTCTTGTACTTACTACATTGACTAATTTGTCACCATTAGCTCTCTTTATTGATGGCAAGGATAGATTTTTTTCCTTGTGGTTTAAGTGTTTGAAAAAATGAGATAACCAGTAATTCACCAGGTCAGCATGGAACAAAAGGAATATGTGATAGTTGATATCTTTAGAACCCCAAACTGCCTAGCTCAAATTTAACATCATATTTCATTTATCAAGGCAGATGATTTTAGTGAAATATGCACACCAAATTACCGGTGTAGGTAGGCAGATGGGATCATAGATATAAAATCCCTCTAGAGATGGGAGCTCTAAATGAAGGTGCAGCAACATGACATTGTCTTGTTTCCAGTACTGTACACAAAATGTTTGACTAGAACAGTCAGAACTTTCAAGACTGTATCGTGCTGTATGGAAATTTGGGTTGTTACTTTTTATCTTCAATAGCTTTCTGTCTCTTTCTAACTGGAAAGTTCATTCTTTGTTCAATTCGCCACAAATATACRCCTGGATGGTAACAGCATTTCCATTTATCCTTCTTGGGGCATTCTGTAATACCTCTGTGGGGATGGAATGGCTGGGTTGAGGGACTGGGTCCCTTGCCCAGGGTAGAGCATGCCTTTCAATGAGAACAGACACTCCTTTATTTGCAGCAGTGTCAGTCTAGCTGTACAAGCAACAGCATGTCCTCTTCCCCAGGAAAGCCTTGGCTCTTGTGGAAGCAGTTGTATCTTTTCAGCTATCCTGCAAAACCACTGCTTCTTTATGTTTTTCCCTCAGCAGCTCTCCTGCAGTGCCTGGCAGGTTGCTGAGTAAGTAGGGGAAGTAGCAAACTGGGGTGGGCCAAGGCATATTTGCTGCAGCCAAGTACACCAGGTTTCCTGYTGGTGCTGAGAGCAACAAAGTTGTAGCACTTTCATCTGTCCCTCTCCCTTTTCACCCTCCTGCCAATTTCATGAGATGGGTCAATAGTTGCCTTCTGATCTTGTGCTTTTTTCTCTCTCTTCAACACTGATTCCATTGGTAAAATTCAGCACCTACTTTCAGGCAGATTTTTTTTTCTTGTGACAATAGCTGTGATTATGGTACAGGGTTCAGAACACACTGTTAATTTCATCGGCAGAATAAAATTGAAAGTGATTTACTCCTAGATCCACAAACGTATGCAAATACCTAATACCTGCATAATTTGCTTGAAGTCAGGTACTTAAGTGTCTTTTGGAGTCTGGATCCTAGTATTTGCTTTCTTCTGAGTATGTGTGATTTTCTGTAATTGCATTACAGGGGAAGTGGAGTTTCAAGATCTTTAGACATCAGAATGAGACATTTTGTGGTTGGCTTTGAATGCTGATACGYTACTAATGCAGAGACTTTTATTCATATGATTAGGAATTCATAGGTTTATTTGATATCTCCATAGTCTGAATATACACAATRTAATCACAGATAGAGTAAATGAAATAAAAACTTTAAATGCCAATTTACTGGTAAGACTTTATTACCATAAAATTGATTAATGTTTACATTTAATGTGAAGTTTTGGTTCTTACTATTAAATTGGCTAGGGATGGTTTAAAGTTCTGATTAGCTCATTGAAAAATCTTAGTCAGTCTTGCCTCAGAAATCTGAAAAGGTAAACATTTTATGTGCTTCAGTATGTGAGTTTAATAACTGAAGAGATCACCACTGAGCTGCTGAGATAAGTTAAAGAGGATCAGATAAATATTATACAAACAGAATCTTTTCATTCCATTTGGTCTTTATATTTAGAAGAAAATCAATCACTCAATTTTGTATTGTTTAGGTACTTCACAATAGGCACCAATGGAATAACTACAGTTTCAGCTTTTTACTGGTTCTGTTGAGTTACTGGTGCTGCAGAGGAGTCTGGTGTCAGGATTATTAATGATAACATGGCAAATAAATTGGTAATAGGAGAGACAATTCAGAACAAGTACTATGCAACACCAGTTTTATTAAATTAATCCTTCTCCTGTTTCCCCTACTGAAGAATTCATATTCCTTTCAAAAACAAAGGACAGAGAGATAAACCACATGGGTCCTCTTTTCAGGTCACCTTCCTATCACTCTCATGCCTCCTGTTTGTACACTGATCAGCATGGAGCACAGATGGAWTGATCTTGAGATTATTTTCTTTGTTCACTTTTTCCACAATTTTAGAGACTCTTAAAACTTTGAAGGGAGGCTTAAGGTAGGCTTTAGAATTAACACACAGGAAAAGCGATTAGGCAAGGACTGTCCCTGTAATTTAAGACACTGTATGTGCAAAATGACCGAGGCTCAAATTTTGGGTAGATTAGAAATGCTATGCTTTCTTTGGCTGTGGTATGTGGTAGCATATGACTTCAAAGTTCTGTCAACCTATTTGGATTAAATGTTTTTCCCTTTTTTACTTGCAATTGCAGTCACCTGAATGGGATTCACCAGTTATTCTTTCCCTGTCTTTTGATCCAATTTGCATATGCAGAAATATATGTGCTAGTCAAGACTGCTCAAGAAGTTTCAGCAGCATGAAACTTTTTCACTCCCAAGTAAACTGGGCAGTGAGACACTGAAAATAATACTTGCCTTTTAGATCTGTAATAAAAGAATGTTATTAACTCTATTCAAGTTTAATTTGAGGTGGCGTTGGGTGAAATGGCCAATAATTGTGTTGCATGCATTCTGGTGGTTATTTAACCCAAAACCAGGCCTCTCAGTTGGTAAATAGACAGCAGCCACTTTTCACAACAGAGAGTTTTCTGCCTTCAGCAGTTTAAGAGTCATTGAAAAGATGGTGTCCTTTCTTTTTCAACTCCATTGATTGGGCTAGTTTCAATTCATCATGTCCTGGTTATTTAATTTGATATTTTAGGTGAATGGATGAATGTGCTGATATTCGTTAAGTCAAATGGGAGTATGATRTTTAGTAATCAGCTATGGTTTAATTTGCTCACTTATGCTGACAAGAGGCATGTGATGAAATGCGAAAACTGAGTGGACAAGACCTATATGAATCTCAGCATGAGTTTTCCAAGTATTTACATATATGAGAAGGGAGTCCCTTCCCATATATGTAAATATCAWGCAGTGTGAAATAGGTGGAATTACACTGGAATACTCCAGTGAGATACAGAAGCCAAGGACAAAAGTTTGCAGTGGCTGGATAGGCTCRGAGCAGAAAAAGTGTTGGTTGAAGACTCTCTGGTTCTTCTCTGAACCCTAACCCTAAACAGAATAGAATCTTGGCACTACACCTGAGGTCCCCATCATCTTGGGTGGCCCAGATCAGATAAGTGTTGAGGCAGCCATGTAGATGTCCTGCTGTGATCCTCTTGGCATGTCTTTTCCAGCAGCAGTATCCCAGCAGCTTTGGGCTCTGTGGCCCTAACTCTAACCCTAACTGAATCTTGGTGTTGCTGCTGAGTTCCCAATCTCCATAGGTGTTCCCAATTTGAAAGGTGTTGGTGCCCTAAAATKATGCACAGGGCACATATCTTCAAACCCCAGTATTCCCGGGAATATGGGCTTTCTGGCTGGCAGTATTGTTAGAGTTCAGTGAATATTTATAAAGCACAAGGAATGCTTTTTAATATTTCTTTAAATGCCAAATACACAGTGTAATACCAGTGTCTGTTCTGGAAGACAGTCTTAAGCTCAAAATTTATTCTTCATAGCATGGATTCCAGAGTGTGAGGCAGAATGAAATAGGGTGCAAAGTAGCCTCATTCTGAGTTCACTATATTGCAGTGATGTGTAAAGCTTTATTTAATTATGAGTAACTTGTGAACTAAGCTGTTTAAAGTGGACTGATTTAGATCAGGAAATGCTAGTAAGATTAAAACTGAAACAGAAAAAATACCTCAAAGTAAAACCAACAAAACCCAGTAAATCAAACAAAACAAAAAAACCCCACAAAGAACAAAAACAAAAACCCCAAAACAAAACAACCAAAGAAACAAACAAATAAACTCACACAAAAAACCCAAACAAAAAACCAAAAAGAAGCCCACAAACCACAGTGCTGTGGGTATTGTAGCAGCTGAGCTGATATTTCCTTTTGGCCAGAAAAACTCTAATCATATATATACATTAGGGATGGTCTTGAAGTTGTCCCATAGGATGGACCACAATGTGGAWGCACAGCTGCAGACGTGCTGTGAATGTATTAACTAAGTTTTAGATGCTGTAGATCCCTGTGCCCTGCAGGAAAGAAAATGCAAACCATGCCAAAGAAATTCCAAGGGAATGAAATGGGAGCTGAAAATCTGGAGTACCCTTATAGYGGTTAATGAAATCAAATTTTTAGGCTTGTAAATAGAGATACAACAGGAGCCATCTGTATTGTTTTCTGAGTAAAGRTATTACTTAACAGTGACCATTTTTGCCTACAATATGAGGAAAACTTATCTGTGATTTTTAATAGGATTGTTTATACTGAAGACCTCCTATCAACTTTCTTGCTGGTAAAAATTAAAATTTGAAACGTGAATTAAAAAATTAGTATTACACTCTAAAGACATATCTTCTGATTTTTGTCTTAAATTTTGGAAGATCTTGTCATACAGCTGATTTTGCAACTATGAGCTTGTATTTACTTACCTTCCTCTTCTGCTTTACTAGGTCAATTTACTATAGTATTTTTTAATATCTCTTTGGCAGAGGTTTAAAATTTTCATGTCACATTCAATTGCATTACATTTCCTTGAAAAATAGAAATAAATGAAATAGTAATTGTCTTAATTTTTTTGTTCTGRAAAATATTTCACAAAATGTGAAATAACATAAACTTTTGTACCTTTTTGTTTTATTTTAAATGTAATTGATCAACTCCTTGTCATGCAATATTGAAAGGGTCAAACAGTTGAGGCTAGAATAGGAAACTGCAAATATAACTTTATGAAAAACACAAAAAAAATCAAATAAAACTAATTAGTATTTCTTTCCTAAAACTGAAAGCAAGTGCTTGAGATGCCATAAAATAAGTGCCTATAGAAATTGTTACAAATTCCTATACAAAYCAGGTCATTATCTGAACATATATTGGGGGAAAAAAAACCCTGACCATAAATTATCCCAAGTTTTAATTATAGTATGCAGACACATAGCCATCTATCTATTGAGCACATAGAATCATAGAAATGWTTGGGTTGAACTGGACCTTTAGAGGCCATCCAGTCCAATTTCCATACAATGAGCAGGGATATCTTCAACTAGATCAGGTTGCACAGAGCCTCACCCAATCTGACCTYGAAAGTTTCCAAGGACTGGGAATCTAGACCTCTGGGAAATCTGTTCTAGTTGAACAGGTTGTTCATCACTCTTGTTGTAAAAAACCTTCTTCCTTACTCCCAATCTAAATTGACTCTCTTTTAGCTTAAAACCATTAACTCCTGTCCTGTTGCAACAGGTCCTGCTAAAAACTTTCTGCCTTTCTTGAAGGCTCCCTTTAGGTACTAGAAGGAATCTCTACAATGAATCCTCAAGATTTTCAATTACAACTATAGATAAAGGGGAATAATTCTACTTTCYTATAGAACCYTTGAAAMTACAGGAAGGAAGGCTGCTATRAGGTCTCCCTGAAGCTCTTCTCCAGTTTGAACAACCCCAACTAGTCAGTATGATACGTACCTGCCTTCATGGAAGAGGTGCTCCCTTCCCCTGATTATTATTGTAGCCCTCCTCTAGACAGTCTCCAACAGGTCAATGTCCTTTTTGTGATGAGGATTTTTTTGCTGAATGCAGCTCCCCAGGTGGGATCTCACAATAACAGAGTAGAAGGGCWGAATCCCTGCCCTTGACCTGCTAGCCCTGCTCCTTTCGTTGCAGCCCAGGATTAATTCATTCATCTTGCTTATTTATTTGTTCTACTTACAAAGTTTTCCTGAATTGGCAAACTGAATGATGAGGTTTGAAAAAAAAAAAAACATTTTAATTGAATTGACTTTGGAAACATCTGAGAAATATTTTTCAAGTTGTCAGTAGTAGTGGCTGCTGTTTATTAAATCAAGCCTTTTAAGCCATGATGTATCAAATACATAATTTAACAATACTGATTTGCAAAATTCTGGAATTCTAGTTTTCATCTCTGGAAGATCTCAGGAATTTAAAAAGCAAATAGTTTTGTTTTTTTTCTTTAAGGCAAAAAGACTAGAAGAGATTAATTTGGCCTGGGTAGAGCTCAATTTCTAATTTCTAGAGCTTTTTTATTATTCTGAAATGCTCAAGTTATTATTTCTTTTAATTAACTCTTATGATTAGTTTGCAGACTATCTAACAGCATAAATAGAAGAAGGTACAAATATTTGTAAGATTTTTTTATTTCCAATTCAATAAATAATCAAAATAATACMTTCTTTAGATTTGGAAGGGATAGAAATTTTTTAAAACTTCTCTTTTTTAAAAAGTGATTTGGCAAACTTAGTTAGCTTTTTGCCTAGAATACAGCATAAAATCTTTCCAGCAGTGTTAAAATGATAATATAAAAACAAATCTTTAATTGAAAGCCTTCGAGGCACAGAATATGGTGATATGCACATGCGATTTACTGAATTTCTACAATTTTTAAGAGGTTAGGTAATTAGTAYATCTGTCAAATATTGTCCARTTAGAAGAGCAGTTGGTCAGGTAATTTTCYCCTGGGTTCTGCCCCATTGGAGCACTCCCCACCAAYCACCTAYACTTTATTGTGTCTACAMTGTATATTGCAGAACAAAGTGCCCTTACTAGACTAAAGGCAAGACTAAACAGTTTCAAGAATTGATTAGAAAGGTTTATTTGTTAAAATATGGGAAAAGGTAGGAAAAGTACTGCAATTTATAACWATGTATTAACAGTCTCCAAAGTTGCAAGTATATGAGAAATATATAAAAAGCTAAAAAATCTTTAGGCATCAAACTGAGTAAATGTTATCATTYCAATTTTGTTTCATCCTAAATTTTCATGGAAGAATAAAGATGTTCCTTTTTGTCCTAATTATTTGTAAATAATCACATACCTTAAAGATTTTCATAACAAATACGGTGTTTTCAAGCAGAACATGATAGAAGACATTTGTACTTTCATCAAAATTTCAATGGCCTAAATTGTTCTTCAGTATTCTCATATGATCTGTTAAAGAAAGCTTTTACAGGTATGATGCTTCTGTCTAGAAAAGACTTGAACATATTTCCTTGCTTGTATAATTTTAAGGACAAGGATTTTAGAATACCATGTGTAGGGAGAGTGGATTTATACTGCAGATGGAGGATGCAAAGTAGGATAAAGAAGTTATAGCAGCAGGGTTGTTTAAACCAGTTTTTTGCACAGCTGTTTCTTGGTTGGTTCAGACAAATTTGATTTTAAGGCTCAGTTCAAACTCAAGAGCTGTACTTTATGCTTTTCCTGCCACGTTAGAACTTACTTGATTTAGAGAGAGAATGTGGAGGAATCTCTGTAGGCAGAATCTTGGCAAGAGTCTCAGACAGACACCATGTAGGAAGGAAATACAGGCCTATATAAATACAGTCTGGCTGTAGAGGACTAAAGTTCATTAAAGAAAATAATTATGGAAACTATTCTTTTTGTTAATTTAATAACAAGAAAAATGAGATTAACAGATCTAAAAACTGTAAAATAYAGTTCAAAATTTGAGATATTAGTACATCACTGTTCCACAATGCCAGACAYGCTCTTTATTCACTAGCTTACCTTTTCAGGGTAGGATTGACTCAGATGAGTGCAGTAGAGCACAAAATGTAGTCTAACCAGCATCTCCAACTCACAGAGACAAGAGGAAGCATATGGGATCACTGAGCTGACAACAGCTGCCCATACCATCTTTTTTTTTCTTTTTTTTCCCCCAACTTTTTGCAAAGGAATTTTTTTAAGAGCACATCTCGTTTACTGACCAGAATGACCTAACAGGTGCTACTTTCAGGTGGTCTCTTTTGAAAGACACAGGAAAGTACATTTGTTTTCTTTGTCTTATGATAACTTTTGGGAGGATATTTCAGAGGAATGTTTGGTCTATCTTATGAGACACTGTAGTTTTTTGATCTCTCTTGAATCAGATTAGAGTAAAAGCAAACAAATGTGGGCAATTCTTCTTTAAGCTTGTTCCAAGAATTTACCATTCCAATGGTTCCCTTCTAGCATTAAGCAAGATATGTAAACACTTCGATGGCTCGATTTCTTTTTAATTAAAGTTTAATTATCTGCCATTCAGTTGCTAGAGATGAAAGTAYATATGTAGGGCTTTTAGGATGTTCACATACAGAGGTTTGAGGAAAGAGTATGCCCATTAAGGGAAAACATTCAAAGAGCTGGAAAGCAATCTGTAGAATCAGAAAAATAGGCAGTGGCCAGCTTGACAATGCAAGGAGAGCACTAAAGCTTGAGTACACAAGTAAGAAAAAAACAAACAGTAAATAGTCAACACTTTGAGGGCAGCCCAGCCACCATGTAATGGTGCATCCTGTCCAGAGGAATAGAATGCCCTCCAGAGAAAGAGAATATTTTTGAACTAGCAGAAGAAAAGATTATTTTGTCTGCTTTGATATGAAAAAATTAAAAGCAGTACAAGAAAGCAGAGGAAGAAGYTAAGAATATGACAAGGATGAAACCATTCTTAATCTTAGCTCTTTTATCTTTTATTTTAGTTTTCTTTTTCCAGTCTTGTGGAGGAATAGCCAACATATTTAACTGAGGTCTTCCTATTCAGGGGAAGAAAGAGTAAGACTTTCTTGAAAAAAAAATTTATGCTAAAAGGTTACTAAGACCTTGCTGCCTGCGAAGCATAACTTTATGATTTAATATAATAAATATTAAAAGAAAAGAAACTACAATGTGCATCTTAAATTAAACAGAAAACACAGGAAAATTATAGAGAATAACTATTATTTGTTTCTGGGTGKTTTTTTTTTCTGCAGTGTAAATAAAATCATGTTCAATAATAGGTTATGAGTACAGTGTATTGACCAGGGGAATGTGGCATGAATATTGTGATGTATTTATGATCWGTTTTCAAATTTTAAAATAAACCAAGATTTAAGTGACATAAATGACTTTTAGCAATTATGCCTGCTAGAAACTGCATTCTTATCAGCTAAGAGAAAAAAAAATCTGGGTTGACTGTTAATTGTGGAACAGTTATAAATCAGGTGTTTTGGTTCAGTCTGCAGATAAAGTACTTCCATTAATAGGGGAATTATAAAAAAAATAAGAATGGAAAAGTCTTAAGTTAAAGTATCATTTTATTCAAAGTAGAACAGAAATAAAGTTCTAATGTGTTGTGGCCCAGAACATCATCATAGACTTTCATGGATAATCTAGGCATCCTGGGAGTATGGTAGACTGCCAAAGTTGATCARTCCTGCTTCCTAATCCAGCAGAGTACAAAAAGTCATAGCACTCCCTATTCCAAAGTAAGCCTTTTGAGACAAATCTTTGTTCTCTGATGTATACAGTAATACATGAATCATGAGGGAGGGTGGGTTGGCTAGAAAAGCCAAGTGGTCCCTGTGAAAGAATACAGCTACTCTCTACAAATATATCCTCTGCATAAAGAAGCAGAAAGGAAAATTACTGGGCTAGATAGCAGACAGTGCATAGAAAAAAAATAATTTATTGGTGGAAAACTCACCTTGAGAACATTGATAGCATTGGAGGACTTTGAATTATTTGAAACATTGGGGAAGCAAGAATCACAACTTTTGACAGACACTTTCTTACCAGGGCAAGACAKCAGGCTTAATTCTGTCCTCAAATTCTATAGCATTTTTCTTAAAAATTCCCGAACAAATCTTATACTGTGATAGCTTGTCATTTCATTCAATTTCATTCTGTTTCTACTCCTAAAATCCCTTTCTCAATCTCTGCCTTTTCCATACTGCTTTATTTATAATCTGTTTCAGGAAGACACTGATTTGTAACAAGGAAAARTTACACACTGGGAGTGAGATTTGGGCTCCAATGAAGAGCAATAGACATTGTCTATAGAAAAGGAAGGAGAAGGCAGACTTGCATTAGGTATCATAGAATAGATCACTGAATRCCTAAGAAATTGGTAATTTGATTTTGAGAACTGTAGGGTTGACCCTGGCTGGATGCCAGACACCTACCATAACCTCTCTATCATTCTTGGCCTCAGCTGGACAGAGAAGAGAATATATTTTGAAGGGTTCATGAGTTGAAGTAAGGACAGAGAGAGATCATTCACCAAATACCACCACAGGCAAAACCACATATTAATTGAATTTATTAATAAAAAAAATCATAGCTGGTTAATAAGAAGTAAAATAAAGAGTTCAAAAACACCTTAATTCCACCTCCCCACCTCCTTCCCAGCTCTAYCTCCTAACCCTCAGTGGTGCAGGGATATGGGAATTGGGTCAGTTCATTACATGTTTCTGACATTGGTGAGGGAAGAGTCCTTCCCCTGCTCCAACACTGGACACTCTTCCATGAGGTGCACTCCTTCAAGAACAGGCTGYTCCAGTGTGGTCCCACACAGGGTTAGAAGACCTACCAGGAAACCTGTTCCAGTGTGAATTCCTCTCTCCACAGATTGCARGCCTCTGCCAGGACCCTGCTCCACTGTGGATTTCCCACCGCTTCACAGCCTCTTCTCAGGCCCCCACCTGTTTCAGTGTGGGCCCCCTCCAGAGACTGCAGGTGGATTTCTGCATCCCTGCAGTCCTCTATGGGCTGCAGGAGAACAAACTTCTTCACTGTGGTCTTCACCACGTGCTGTCAAGGAATCCTCCCCCTC
>CADDXX010000034.1:3055126-3069460 GCA_902810485.1 Alauda arvensis
GGAGCTGGCTGGCATTGGACATGGCTCTGCTGGACATGGAGGAAGATTCTGACAGTTTCTCACAAAAGCCACCTCTGTAGCCCCTGGCTACCAAAACCTGGCCATGCAAACCCAGTACAAGAACAAACAGGATCTGGAGCACAAGAAAGGGATAGAGAATAAAATTATAATTTAAGGGGTAACCCAGAAATTTGGCGACTGAATTTCAACCCTCCTGTTTGCAGCTTATCTTTGACAAAAGTTTAGATTAAGTCAAACGATGCCATTCCTTTCAAAAGAAGATTGTTTACTTTAGAATTTCACTCCAAATCAGTTATCCTGTTGATGCTATCATTTACCTAGTGTGTGTGCAGAAATATTGTCCTATTTGATTTCAGAAAATTTGGTCAGTGAACTAAAGTTATGACACTTGTCTAAACAAAGCAACTGTCAGCTCATATCACAAGCTCCTTCTAAATAAAGACCTGCACAGCTCCAAAATTTGTTTTTCTTTAATGAATCCAAAMCTTTCCACTATCATTATTCATTCTTTCTAAAAACACTGGAAAATGCAATACATTACTCAGCTGTGACCTAGCATGTCCTAAGGTGAATATTTTATTGATGTAAATAAATGAGATTCTAGTCTACCCAAATGCTGATGTTTTGATTTAATAGAAACACTGTTTACCTTAAAAGTTGTCATTACTGCAATGATTATTTTCCCTGGAGGTTCTGACACTAATCTGGAGGACAACTGCTTGAAGTCTGCTTAGTATCTGCAGATCCATTGGGCAATTAACTATTCAATTGTGGAGTAAAAGGAGAAAATAATTAACATGCTTGCTGCTTTCTGTGGTTTATTCTAATATGCATTTTTCCTTACATTGAAAGAAAGAGGTTTGAAAGTGCATCAGTTTCATGCTTGCATAAATGTAAAACTTTTTAGATAAAATTATAGTGTTAAACTCTATTATTACTAGGTATTAAATYAAAATCAACCAGACACTGTGAACTTACTATTATTTCAAATTAAAATCAAATAAAAATGTATATTTTACAGTGCTTGAAGCCAAAAGGACTGTTATAGATGTTTCTTTATGCTTTTGATATCAGCTGTCCCTCTAGTTTTCTTCCTGGATATCAATCTTGAAAACCAATGCACATATAAATTCTATTTCCCTTCTTTCTGCCTTTAGGTGGTATCCAGTTTTATCAACAGGAATTCATTTTATAAAGGTCACTGACTTAATGAAATAGTTTTCAATGTTTATGCCCATACTTTCCTTTGAAAAATAGATTTACCTTAACTAGGTATTCATCAGTGCAAATTAACTGGATATATTAAATGCCATATCATTGCATGGGAAAAAGAATTGAAAAATGTGCTGTTATTGCTCTGGGGGGAAAAAAAGAAAAAAAAAGAGAAAAAGAAAAAAAAAAGGAGGTAATATGCTACATCAAAGAAAAGGAAAAACTAAAATTTTTTATGGATTGAACATCCAAGGAGCTTAGCTTACTCCTAGTGGATAATCCTCCCTCTGGTTGTTGGAAGCTAAACAGGTAGGATAGGTTTTCAGAAAAGTTCAATTTCTCTTTAAAATATTTATGCYACATTTATTTTAAAACTAAAAAGGCTGGGAAATTTGAGGTAAATTAAAAAAAAAAAAAAAAAGGGTTATGCCACCATCAGTTTTCCCCACACTTAAATCCATCTTGGAAAGCATTGTGAGTGACACTGGGCTTCTAGCCTCTAGCAAAGACATAAAATAGGAGATAAAAGGTGGTTGATTTCTGAAATTATTACCAATTCAGAAGTTRAAATTAGTTATTGTAAGCTACAGTTGTTTCAGTATTTTTAAGAATTTAGACAGGAAATAAACACACAGACCAGTCAAGTTGTCTGTAATTTAAAAAATCAAATGTGATCAAAAGAGCAAAATATTCTAGAGTTTCTGCTTCAAAGACCCTCTCTAGTATTGAAGTACAGTAGAGRAAATATAATCTTGATGATTAAAGCACATATCAGACCCAGTATAGGAAAATAAAGCCCAGCACTACCAAATATTTTGTTTCGCAGTCTGTGAGTATTTAATTCTTTCAAATGGAATTAACTGTTTGCATATCCCATATTTACAGTGAAATTAATGGGTCTCTGCTTGTACAAAGTATTGTTCGTGATCTTTATGACAAGACATCAAATTCCAATGAGATTATTTTACATATTCCATTCAGGAAATGTTAAAAATTTAACATGAAATGCTAAATCTAATTTAAAATATTTTATATTGCATGAGGTTTGTGATTTAGCTGAGTAATACCAAATATGCATAGAATACAATACAAATTTAGGTTGCACTTTATAAAATACAGTAATTGCAATATACAATTCAATCTCAACACCAGTGTGATTCACAGAGTGTATGCAATTGGAAGGGTTCTCTGGAGGTCATTTGGTCTGAGCCCCTGCTTGAGCACAGACACCTAGAGGCAGGTRTCCAGGACCATGTCCAGGTAGCTTTGAATATCTTTAACATGGAGAAGCCATAACTTCTCTGGGCAACATATGCCTAAAAACACCCTTACAGAAGTGTTTGCCGATGTTCTGAACAACACTCCTGTGTTTCAGTTTGTGCCCGTTGTCTCTTGTTCTCTTACTGGACATCAATGAAAAGAACTTGCTCTGTCCTCTCTGCAACTTCCTTTCAGTTATTTAAGTACATTAAGTGCCCTTTGAGCCTCTTCTTCTCTAGGCTAAGCAGTTCCAAATCTCTTCATCATCAGATGAGACTAACAGGTCTTGTTCTTACTCTTCTTTAAAATTTGAGTGGCTTTCCTCCTGTCTTTGAGCATTTCCTCCGGTTGCCATAATGGATCAAAGATTACTGACAATAGTCTGRCAATGACATCAGTCAGCTCCTTCAGAACTTGTGGGAGCATTCCAAGRAGGGCCCATCGACTTCCCAGGCAACCAGTAACAGGACAAGAGGACACAGTATTAAGCTGTGCCAGGAGTAGTTTAGGCTGAACATCAGGGAAAATGTTCTTCACAGAAACAGTGACTGGCCATTGGAATGGGCTGGCCAGGTAGGTGGTGGGATCAGTGTCCCTGGAGATGGTTAAAAAAAAACTGGACACAGCACTCAGTGCCATGGTTTAGTTGATAAGGTGGTGTTAGGTCATAGGGTGGACTCAATAATCTCAAAGCTCTTTTCCAAACTAGTGAATTCTGTGATTCTGTGATTTACCAATGYCCATTCCTAAACTACAGCAATCATATTTGCCTATCCCTATTGACCTTTCATCCATTTTTGTGGGGTTRTTGGTCAGTCACAAAAGAAGGAAGCAGTTTCTATACATTTTTAAAATAAAAAGAAATATTTTTTAGATTATAAAATATTAAAAATTTAAAAATGTCTAATTACAAACATTCAGAAAAAAATGAAAGTGCTAATAAAGGCATTGCCGCTTTGAAACTTTATGTTTCTGGAGTAAAAGCTATTTTTCTTCTTTGAAAATTCTTTATTTCTAGGTTGATTATAGTGKAAGAATTAGTTACCACAGTAACAGAACAAGACAGCAGATATTTTTGCTGACTTTCCTTAAAATGTGAAAGCATTGCTAATATATAGCAGTTGCTGAGATAGAAAACATATCTAATTTGCAGGTACAAACCTCTTTCAGCAAATTTARTACTATGAAGTTTATGATACAAGTCAGATATGTAGTTCAAGTGARAGAAACCYGTGGRAAATGTATATAGATTAGAGATAAACAACTTATTTAWTTAAAYCCTCATCAYAAAAAAACCCCAACCAACCAACCAACCAAAAAARGGACAAGACCCAGCAYAACCGCAAAAACCTCCAMAGCCAAACCACCCAACAAAAYAAAAAATATCCAGAACAAATAAGCTTAATTTGTACTCAAGTTRAGAAATCAATTCCTATGCATGTAGGGTGTGATCACAGCAGCAAGTAAAGAGATAAGAGAGCACGAGATGTGCCTTTCAGTGACATTCATTTTGCATAAATTTACTAGATCTCCTTAGATGGTTTTAATTGTTTTGGCCCTAGGTCAAGAAGGAGGAACTGGATAATTGGTCTGTGCTCATTTGCAGCTTGATTAATCTAATGCCATACAGCTGTGCAGCACCATATAGGYTGAGATTTCTAAGTGCTCCAATGGGCAGTATTAAGAGAAACTAAGCTTGAAAAAGTAAACTTGTCTCTTGCCTTTCTATTACTGCTCACCTACAAAAATAAGCATAATCTGGCCTCAAGACAATTAAGTAAAGAGATTTAAATGTATCATATATTTTGAGTCATTATCTCTTTTACATATTACTTTTACACCTGACTTCAGAATAATTACTGTAAATTCACCATGGTACAGAATCAGACTCAAGTCTAAATTGATTGGKTGTAGAAAAATTATCTTCCTGGAGGAAACTTCCTGGAGGAGTATTGCTAACTTTCACTTGTGTTTTTATCAGAAATATTGTCATGTCAGTCACTCCACTTTGCATGGCTAAATTTCTGTTTTCACTTTACCATACTGCTATCATTATGGAGCAAACAGGCTGACATAAATATCACTTTTGGCTTTGACCCTACCAGCTCAAATAATGTTTGTTTATTTAACTCATGGCTAAAGCAATTGGGTTTGGGACGTCCAAGCAGTAACTGAAATACATCAAGGTTGGATGCCAAGGCTGTTAAAGGACTGTTAMAGTTGATTAACTAATCTTTTGCCAWAATAAGATTAAAATTTCTTCTTATGATATTGTAAACAACATAAGTTGATATATTTGATTCTTCCTTATAAATTGCTGCAACTACTTTGTGTTTTTAACTATATTCTACTTTACTGTACATTTATTACTTTAAAGCAAAATTTAAGTCATGTCCAGATTAAAACAGACAAAAGCTGGTGGTTAAAGATCAGAAAAGGTTTATTTAATAGCAAAACAAATCAGTATTCTCTTATATCTAAGAAGGAAATAAATCATCAAATCATTATTTTGCAAAAGGTTTTTTTTCTTTACCTAGTTCTCTGTCAGTTCATAACCTTTAAAATATGTTCTGATTCTAGAAAGATGTTTACATGGGTTTAACTTTATGCACTTGTATGAGCACCATTATTTGGATTTCTGTGTTAAGAGTAAAATGAGTGCAAAAATATTCTGGTCTTCGGTTTATTAAAAGATGTGAGAAAGTAACACTCTCCTGGCTGAAATGAAATTGGAGACTTTTGAAAAATAATAAGCTGATGAAAAATTGCATAGTTAGATAAAGATTGATKAATAAAAGTTTTCAAAAAATTGAGATAAAAAAAGGGTCAAAATCCTCTGCTTTTAAGGGATTATAACATACTGATGCTTATTTCTAATTTCCTTAGACTAGTGTAGACATATGCATATCACACACTTGTACTTTATTACCTTAAAATTATAAAAAAGACATTCAGAAACACATTTTTAATGTAACTTTGCSTCTTGTTGCCTTTAATATGAGAATCATGTTTGGTTCTCACCTTGTGAGCATGTATGCATTGGTAGAGCAGGTTGTGTAGTATCACTTTAGTAGCTCCAGGAAATTTTGCTGCTTCCAGCTGCTAGTCTAGGACAGCAAAACTTCCCTCAAGTTCCCATCACATGTCAGTCTGGTGCAGATGTCTCAGCTACTTGGATGTCTCAGCTACTTGGATGTCTCAGATGGAACTAGCTGCCTCTGTTTAGGCTCTTGAAATCCCACCTGACAAATCACAGCAGATGAAATCTTAGTTTCAGTGTGAGCTCAGGATTCACACTGTATAACTAAATTTCCCTAACCAAGTCTGCAAGATTTCAAATGGGAAGAAAGTTGCCCAATTCTTCACATAGGCTGGAAAAGGACTTGCAATAATGAGAAACAGGACAGCAGATAAGGTTTTGGACCAGGAGATAAGAAAGAATAAAAGATTCTGGGGCAGGAACCCAAAATTATCAACTGGCTATTAATATTGTTAGATATGGAAGGTAACACAAATGTCATAATTATGAATGAATTAGCAAGATCTTTGGCAAAGAAGGCAAAAATCTTGGCATAGGAAGACAATGAGAAGGAAATTAATGATCTCTCCATTCATTTTACTAATTTTCCAGAAATATAATTTTGAAGGGGGGTTTGTTTCTTTCTTTCTGTGTGGTTTTTTTTTTTTTAAATAAATAAAAAATAAGATTCTTCTACCAGGATTATTCCTACATTGCTAAATTCCACATTTTCAATATGTTTTTTTTTTTTTTTTTTTCAATAAAAAAATAAGATTCTTCTACCAGGATTATTCCTACATTGCTAAATTCCACATTTTCAATATGTTAATTGAGATAATAATTCATATGTTATATGCTGTTCATATTTAGTATATTTGGGCTATAAAAGTTATTTTACAAAAGATGCTAATATTTCCTGAGTCTCAACTGTGTGTTTTGTACGGAGTTCTTGCCCAGAGGAGACTAGATTCTAGTTGGGCTTAGACAAAACAATTTCAAGATCAAAGTAAAAGACTTAGTTGTAGCAGAAGCCTGGGGATCTGGAAATTTGCCTGCATCAGTAACACAAATGCCTAGGAGCTGATTTAAAGGCAAGAAAAGAAAAGGTTTATRAAAAGGTAGGTATAGTTTACTCCACAAGAAAAAAAAAAAGGCAAGGAGTAGAAAAAAAAGTTAAAATGTACCAGCCATACTGATTATTTCACATTTGCAACAACTACATTAATTCACAACAGTCTCCCATCAGCTGACCTGCTTAAAAGCACGCTTGTTGAATTTTTCACCATTACATTTTCCATCATGTGTGGAAAAACATTTCTTTATTCTTCAGTTCTTCTTTGAAATCTCTTAAAAAGTTTATAGAAACCTTGACCACCTGTAGATAGAGGTGTGATAATGATTAATGTAGTGCTCCATGGTCTCTGTACTGCCTATAACATTCTTGCTATATCACATGGTCTGCACATCTGGTTTCAGTAGCTATTGGTTGTATCTACCTCTTTAAGCCAACAWTTTGTCATATTTAAAAAGAAAAAAKGTGAATGCACTAATTCATTACATAGTTTATCAAGTTTTCTACCCAACAAAGTACCAGTAACAATCAAAACAAAGTAAAGCAAAATATTTTGAGTGTGTACTTTTCCCCAGAAGAGAAACTAACAGGTAGTATTGAAAAAAATTAAAAACCTAAGAATAATAGTAAATCAAAAGAATGAAGCAGATTACTTTGCTGAAAAATAGGAGGAGTTTCGGGGTTTTTTTAAGAACAGAGGTACAACTGAAAAACGGCAATCACATTTCGCAGATGTTTTTATTAATATTATAATCTAAAGCAGGGAACCCARGAATGACCTTGAATAAGTAAAGATGATTCCAGTGATACAACATTTTTTTTGATCTATTCCTATTTGTAGGAATATGTTCCTATAATTGTTCCTAGAAGCAAATTTTTTCAGAATTAAAAATACTGTACAAATTGTTTCCCAATGTATAAAAAGTTTCTGGAGGAAAGATGAAGGAGGAGAGGGGAGGGAAGGGGAGGGGAGARGAGAGGTTATTTATCTGTTCAGATTATACATACAAGAAAAAATAGATAAATAAATAGGGGAATTTTTTAGAACATTAATTCCAGTAAATTAAATAAGTGATGTCCGTTCACGTATCTTTTTCTTGCTGTTACCTATAACATCATTCAGATTAGATTACTCTAAACTATGGTTAATAAAATCAAAATTGARTCTATGACAAAATGGGGTACATGAAAGCGGACATTATCTCCACTTCTCCACCTCACTTTGGGGCCAGACACGTCAAAGAAATTTAAGAAGCAAGAAAACATCAAGAATTCAATTTTGCATATTTTAATTTGTCTTTCAGTGCGAGGAAGTAATTTGGGTGAGATCAGTTTATAATCCAACATACAAATGGCAAGTCAAACACAGGTCTCTCGACCTTTCTCTGTGGGTGTATGATCACATATCTTGGATTATYAGCTAGACTGCAAAATCATCCTGTGCCAATCAGTGTCTTTTATGGGCTGATATCTCTTCTGATTCTTGTTTTGGAAAAGATCCTGCCAAGTGGCTCTGTGTAATTGACTAATGTAAATCTATATTCAAGTAGCTGCATAAGATGCCTTGTATTCTAAGTCTAATGTTTCAAGCCTGCATTCTCTGAAAACACTTACAGAACAGTTCACTGTTCAAGATGACTTCCACTCGAAACAGTACCAATGGAATCCTAGTAGATTTTTCAAAATGACCTTAGAAAAACACTCAGGCAGGTTAAACTTGTCCTCACAGAAATTCAGTATATGAAAATTAAATTTCACTGTGTAAGAGAGAAGTYATAATGCAGGTTTTCAATGTTTTCTAGCCATTAAAAATACACTATGGGATATAGCTACAGTGACSTGTAATTTCATAGGTACCAGCTGAAGGACCTGTATTCCAGTATAGTCAGTTTATTTGAACAGAGGGTCTCAGACTACTGTGGACATATTCATTCTTTGTCCTGGAAAACCAGTGCTGCCAAGAGCTTAATTCTTTTCAGTTTACAACACAGTTAAAAAACTGTGGTTCTAAGACYTTCACACATTATGCAAAAAAATAAATCTGKATCAAACTAATAATAAAATTGTCATTTAAAGATACTAGATTTAAACAAAGATTTGGCCTCTTCTCCCAGGCAAGGACAAGARGAAATGGGGTCAAGCTGTGGCAGAGAAGGTTCAGGTTGGACATGGGAACAGTCTGCCCAGAAAAATGGTGGACTTACCTGGAAGTGTTCAAGAAACAACTGGATGTTGCACTTAGTGCTATGGTTCAGTTTAAGCTGTTGTTTGGTCAAAGGTTGGACTCGATGATCCTGGAGGTCTTTTCCAACTTTAATGATTCTATTACTCTATTTTATGGTTATTGGCAATGTGTCTAAAAATTCATTTGGATGAAATTTTTCTTTTWGTAATACCACTGTAATTCTGATTCTACTGACAGCCAAATTGACTCATGCCAGGATTGACTGTTAGACTCAGGCTCACACCTTGTTAAAAATCTGTTTACACCTTTTAATGTATTACAATGAAATTGCCACTAGAAACCTGATGCAGTGTAAATTATAAACTGAAATGTCAGTTTTACAACAGTTAAAGCAACGAAAAAAAGGCAGTGCCACTATTTGAATGGTAAAGAGATCTATTCTTAATTTAATTGCACTTCCTTGTAAATGGTTAGGATGTACCTGACCAGTGTAGAATCATGTGTCAGTAAGGAGGTCAAAATCTGCAGCTCATGAAGCCTAAGTGAATGTAATGGTAGTTAATTATGTCCCTTTTCTGAGTCTCTCAGCAGAATTTTGTGGTATTTTTGTTTTGTCTAATGCACAAGGTATAAAGTGTTTACATTTCCCTTCAAGTGCTGTTCTATGCAGCAGGAAGGATTTTTTTTGCCTATGCACATACTGTTTACTTACATTTATGATAACTGAGCCACGCATGTTCTCAACCCTTGCTCTTCTCCCAGTTGTCACATCTCACATTTGTTCAGTGGCCCAGAAAATCCACTGCCATGTGTTATACAAGAGAAATGTTAATGGGGAGAACCACAGATTTTAAAGTAACAGCATGTCTGTTTGGAAAATTGGATTAATTCAGAACTTCAATTTTGAATTCTGCAGTTGGCTTCTCTAGGCTATGAGGACATGAAAAAGCTGTGCAAGAGCAGTGCTGGCTGACTCTGCTATTTTTACCTGGAGTCAATAGAACAGATGACCTTTCCTTTTAAGAAAATGTCATTTTTGTGATGTGCTCCAGCTTCTATTGCACATCTCCAAGGTGACTTTTAATGCAGTCCCTCTCAGAGTTCAGTTATGCTCTGAAAAGAGTAGCTTCTTACAATATTCCTCATGACTGGGGCAGTATTTTCTCACCTGTCAGGGAGGCTGCATACCACTGTTTTTAGCTTAAGGCTGTAAAATGAGGAATCTTCTATAACAGAACTTGTGGTATGTGTGAGTTCAGTTAGCAGAATCACTTTTCTCTCTTATTTCTGCACTCAGGATGAAAAGTGAAATGTGAGTTAATAAAATGTAGTGATAGCTCAACTGGAAAGTCTGAGGGCTGATTTAGGTCAGGAACCAGGATTCATCACCTGAGAGTTTGCAGTTCAGTAGAGTCTGAAATTTTGATTCAGATACAGATTTAACCAAGTTTATGTTCTGCTTTGATAAATGTATAATAGCTGAAGAAACTATTTAGTTTTTGATTGGGTTTTTTTTTTTGTTTTGTTTTTTGTTTTTTTTTGTGGTTGTGTATAGCACTTTAGAAATGGAAGAGATACCTGAAGTTTATGCATTTTTACTTGGACATAATACTAAAAAAGTAGTCATAAAATAATATCATTCTGCATGGGTTGTCTGTCTTATAATTTTTTATTCATATTTTCTTCTAGTTCCAGAGCATTAGAGTTTTATATGTATGTTGTCATATGAAGAAGCATTTTCRTTGTGGTATAATATTATAAGTTACATTCCATATTAGGTGACACATGTTATTAAGAACATTATGTTTTGATGGGGAAAGTAAATAAGTGTAGATTTAGTGACCTGAAGTCAAGAAGTTTCTCATTTCACTGGAATCCCAAACCATTTTTCTTTACTGATTCCCTCTAATCCTCCACCTCTATACCAGACACTTCCATTTGGATTTATCAAGAGACAACATGTAAGTATAGTGAGAGAGAAAATTGTGGACAAGCTAGTAGGAAGCAGCTTATTGAGTCATTATGAAAGGGTAGGTGGGGGAGGAGAAAAAGAAACAACAAAAGCCCAGAATATAATAATTGTAATTTTTTCCCATCAGTAGATTCCAAAATAATTTACAAGAAGACATACGGGGAAACTGATGAAGTACAATGACTACTGCTAACCTCCTTTTCTGTGCTTTGGTCTGTTGCTCCCTTTGTTAGTTTGCAAGGAGTTCATTAGAAGTAGAAAAGGAAGAAAAACCAGAACTGAAATCCTAGACAATTATGTGAAGAATGAAAGAGAAAAAGAGATCCCAGAGGGAAAACTATGACTCCAGATGTTTACAGTGAACTCCTATATACTTTGTATATAGGAGTGCAACTTTGGCCAGTGCAACTGTTCTTAACTGTGCAGAGGAAACAAATTTCAGGAAAGTGAGTGGGAAATAAAAATTTCCATAATATGGAAAAAAAATAGAAGTGTACTTGTAGTGACCACAGAACTAATGGACTTTTAGAAAGGAAAAATAAGGAAAAGCATCTGAAATGAGAATAACATCAAAGTTTACTGTAAAAAAGACAATAAGTTTATTTAATTYGTCTTAATTTCTATCCTGAAAATATCAAATTTAATGATCTTTTTAATTAGCTCTAGAAGGGATTTCTGTTCTGTCACTACTGGACTTATTACTTGCAAATTCYGTCATTAGCAGGCAAGCAAAAGCTAGAGGTAGAAGGGAAACTCTGTTAATAACTAAASAAGTCAATTTCCTAATAATCATAAATATAATGTTCATATGCTTTGAATCCTGTGAATAGTTGRTGCCATTCAGCCCAAATGACTGGAAAGGAGGAACTGACTGTTTAGGATTTCCTTTCAGTGGACAGCAAGATACTGGTCAAACTAATAGCATTCAAATTCATCACAGAGATACCAAAGACAAACAGATCCCCTTAAAACTACAGTAGCATTGATAGATTCTCCAAGTAATGCAACTCATCTTAGGAAAGAACAACTCCCAGTTCACAAAAAAGTGTGATGATGGTGGCACATAAAGCTACAATTAGCCATTAAGACACTGTATATGTGGCATAAATCATTRAAAGATACTAGTCCAAATGCTGTCAAAAGCCTGAAATGCTTTTAAGATGATTTTCTTAGTTAGCATAATAAAAAATAATGGAATGTGAAAGATCAAGGATTATATGGTCCYTACTCTAATAGATTGTTTTGCTCTGGTGTATTTTTCTTCTGGAGAAGATAGAAAGATTTTTGGTTTTCACCTGCCAAATGATCTAAAATTTTATTCTGAGGTTATTACATATCTCTTTGGAATAACTGATGCTAGTATTCAGACTTTCTTTCTATTTCTTCAAGTGGATTTTTGGCTGACTGCTGACCAAGGTTCCCCAGCATATATATTTGATAACTACCTTCCTACATAATAAAATGAAATAAAATAAAATAGAATAAAATAAAATGAAATAAATAAAAGAAATTAATAAAAATTATATATGTATAAAGAAAAAAAAAATCAGCCGCCAAATCTTTCACGTATGCTAAAAAGAGATTTAAAGCTGAAAAATATTTTGAAACAGTTTTAGTTTGGACATAGCAATTGATGCCATATCATTTCTTATGGACTAAGCTCTAAAATATACCTTAACTTCATGGGAAAAGAACTGTGAAAAAAGGAATCTATCTTAGATTAATTATCCCAGCTAATAGTAAACAAGGTGTTTTGCCTATGTGTAGCAAATTAGCCATGAAAACAAAAAGCTCCTTTCAGGCTAATGTTTATTACTTCTTGCTAACCCTGTAAAGTACATGATTCTGGGAGAAGGAACCATTTTACACTTCTCTGTTTGCACAGGACTGGAGTTTGGCTGAAGACTGCTGTTAAGAGAGTGCAAATAATAAGAAGTCYCACAGCTATTACTATCTATTGTATTTACTCTGAGAACAGTGAACTTAGTTGGTGCTGTAAGCTCAGAACTTGTAAGAATACAAACAAAGTTTAATTTTCCTGCCAGGAAGTTGGAAAATGAAAGGTTGAGTGCTGGARGGAAAGCAACTTGGGGAAATGATTATTTTGCCTTCTATTGGACTAGAGGGAAACTGCTCCAGTGGGTAGAGGGAGACTGCTGTATGTTAGCATGCCCCAAAAAATATAAAATATCCAAAGTCTCTTCTTTGATGGTGCAGAACTTTACTCACATCTGATATAAGGCTAGGTTTTTTAGTTGTTTTCTTAGTATCTTTAGGCATCTGCTTCTTCAATAATTTCCTACTGTGCTTGTTGTCATATCAGACTTGACTGATCATCTAGGTGTCTGTGGATAATAAAGAAAGAAATGTAATAGGAAAATCAGCAGTGTCCCTGGCTTCCCTCTAAAGACAGCCCTCTAGGAGTCTGTTAAACGTGTAAAAACACTCATTGCTTTTTGCACAATCAGCCTAAATGTCCAGGGTGGGACATACAACAGGTTGAAGAAACTGCACTACGAGTTTCTTAGATCAGYTAAATATATTTATAAGGGCTTTGTAAACAATTTTTGTTCACCCAACGCTTCTCAGAATATTCCTTTCTAAATAAATTTGAGAATTTTCTGCATTAGCTTTTCTTTTTAGTCTAATTGAAAGCTTTTATAATTTTCAGTATTCACTCTGATAACTTGTTTGTAACACAGCCCAAGAACAGAATAATACTTTTTAGCATGTATATCTGAACAAACCTTACACAATTTGAATACTTAAAATGTGACTCACAAGCCAGGAGCTTTAGGAAAAAAAGGCTCATGTCATTGTGGATGGTTTGTTTTTTTGTTTTTGTTGTGTTTATGTTTTTCTTGTTTGTTTGTTTGTTTTTTAGGTTTTTTTTAATAATACAATTACAATAAAAATAGCAGTAAGAATTGCTTTCAGATATTAAGAAAAACAGATTTACTGTCATGGAGGCATTATATACTAATGTCTTCTGCTACCTAACTATTGATAGATTTGAGCAAGTTATTGAGTATTCTGTCAGAGTCTAGGAAAAGTAGAGCACATTTACTTAACTCTTACATTAGCAGAGGAATGGTGTCTGCACGCTTAGAATAGGTATGAAACCAGCTCTACAAAGTTGATCTTAACTGACTCAGTCTTACTCAAATCACTGTAATTATTTTATTTTCTTGAGCAAATCTCCCTTCTGTACTTCATGGGAGTAATGTGAGGGTTAAATTATCAGCCTGTACAGATATTACAGAAGAGGAGGACAGCTAGTCCCCAGTGAGGGCTAAATTAACATTGCAATTAGGAAGATATCTGTCTTGCTGCAAAATATTCCTCAATATTTGCAGAATTCTTGTCTGCTATTTTTATCCATACCATTTTACAGGCCTAACTAACCTCATAGATCTTACAGTCAAAGGAGCCAAACACTTTTTTCCCCTCCCCATCTAATCTGCTTTTACTTTGTATTTTGTCTTATTTATTTTCTACAGAGTAAACTGAGGCTCAAGTCCTCACTCAAATACTTCGTATCTCTCTTAAATTCAGCCCCAAGCCTCAAGCTCTGCATTTTGTTACCAAGCCAA
>CADDXX010000034.1:3070781-3104565 GCA_902810485.1 Alauda arvensis
TGTGTTTTGTTCAGTCAGATCAGATTAGACTAAACAGTATCCAAATACTACATTTTACCTTGTCTAGTTGTATGATGAGTCATACTAAAATTGCTGCTTCATACAATGTTTTCTTGMATGCAAAAATCAAGAAGTTAATGATCTTCATTGCAAAACTGGCTGTTTAGCATTGCTTGACAGAAACTGTGCCATAATATCCATTAGTGGGACTTCTCAGGAGAGCTATTAGAGAAGGAACTACTCTTRCAATGTTTCTTATACCTCTTTTATCTGTTTATTTTTTAAGTGTTCCCCAGCTTTATGATTGAAGGCTTTTTCCTGTAGTTTGCAGCAAGAAAATGTCTTAAACTGATGCCAGAATTTAGCATTTTACCAAGCAGAAAAACCATCATTACCTTATTTGATTTATATAATTCTGTATTATCAAGAAAAACAAAACAGTGAAAAATAGGAAAACTTTATAATTTAAAACAGTATGCTTTTTTTCCTGATTTAASAAATAAGATCACTTTAGTTTTTTGAAAGATATAATTATTTCAATAACATTTAATTTATTAATATCAAGTTTAATTTCTCCATCCTTCATTTTTCTGATTGAATTTTTGAAGAACTGTATTATCTCCTGTGGCAATACTTAATTTTTAAAAAAATATGTMTCCTGTGTCTGATAAAAACTCAGAACTATCTAAATCCCACAAGGATCCTAAAYTCTCTAACTGAAGTTTTTGTCTCTACCGTTAGATACTTACTCAGGTGAATTATTTTTCCTACACATGAGAACTCCTGGCTACTCTTTTCAAAATTAGTCTCTGACTTCTGGCTTACATATGGAAAACCTATGAAAAAAAAATCTGCTATTAGATATTACTGCTCTTTAGCCAGCCTCCCTTCTGTTTTCTGTGGACACATTCAAATGTGATATTAATCATCTAGGTACCTTTGTGTCTACAAAGGTAAACATTTAGTTGCCGTAAATACAAGTTAATGCCATTCTTGGCTGGTGACCTTTCAGTTAGCATGAAGATAAATAAAATGTCTGAAAATCTTTCTGCAGAGTCCTTTTATTATATGAACTGCACACCCACAATTATATCTTTAGTGCATATTTTTAGCATTACAAAGCACATTGTAATTGTTAACAGCAATGTTTTACTGTGGAGTGACTTGACTTTATGAAAATAAACCAGAGGCAAATCTCAGTTTTACATGAAATGGAGATTGACGGTTTTGAAGAGGAAGACATTGTAAAGCTTTTGTAGTTTTGTACTAAGTTGCAGTGAATTAGCTGGAACTCTATGCTTTGTGATTTGCATCATGAAGGATTAAAAATACGAGAGACATTGATACACTCCATCTTTGCTTGAGGCAGTTTTCTTCTCACCTATTCATACTTCTGAAATACACAGAAATAAAGACTCTTCCATTTGGGAAGTTCCTTCAAACACTAGGGCCTTGTACCTCACCAAGGTGTCAAATTTTTAATAGAATATTTTCAAAAGAACTGTGTCCTGTATCCCATTATTTTATTGTTTAGKTTTTTTTAATATAAATCTCATTGTTGGGGGTTAGAGTGTTTTTGGTTTTGTGTTTGTTTTTTTTACCTTAAAAAAGGTACCTTTGAAAAGGTAAATGYTACAGCTAGATTTTATTCTTATCAGTTTCCAGATTTTATTAGAGAAGTTCTCTTCACAAAAAACTAGGCCCAAACTTAGCCTATGAATATATACCTGAGGTTATGTGTTGGATAATTTTACTAACGGTAATGGGAAAATTGACATTATTAGGTAAGAATCAAGAAAAATGCTATGGAGTTTTTAATTGTGGAAGAGGAAATACAGATACAATTAATCCCATATATTGTTCTTGGGTGTAAAGGTGGCTCTATTTGTAGCTAGCACACAGAATTTTTCAAAGTTACTTTTTTAAACTTGAATAATTTTTCCGAAACCTTTACAGTGTAGCCCACTTCTTTAGCTTGTCCAGGTCTCTCTGGATGGCATCCCCTCTTTCAAATGTGTCTACAGAACCACTCAGCTTGGYGGTATCTGCAAATTTGTTGATGGTGCCCTTGATCATTCATGTATGTCATTAGGAAGTAATGAAATAATACTGGTCTCAATGCAGACCCCAGGGGACACCACTTATCAATGATGTCCACAGGGACTCAGCCCAATCAACAAAGTTGTATTTCCAATTATAATTTTATGGTTGGAATGACAGACTGAATTTTTTTTACATTTTAAATTTTTTTTTTTATTTTTTTTTTTTTTTACATTTCTGTTTCCACTAAGTAAGGCCTTAAAAAAAAAGAGGCCTTGTAAAACCACAGCTCAGTCCTGTTACTTTGTCTAGGCAGAAAAGGACTGTGGGAAAGAAACTCATCTGAATTAGGAGTGGAAAACCAAGTTATATAACCATCATGTGTTCACATGTTGGTGTATGGTGTCTGGTTGAATTATGTTTGTTATGATTTAAAACTATGTAACTGATAACTAGCTAATTGCTTAAAAACGCTGGGTTTTTCCAAAAAAAGAGCTCTCCCTTGCACTCACTTAGGGACTCTGTGTCACTACAGACCCTCACCTCACACATTTCTATGTCATTATTGAGTAATTTTTAATTATCTGCTAAACATTAGTCACTTAGCCTTATTCTGCCTGAAAAAGGAAGAGTGACATTAAAGAGGAGCTGTACACAGACATGATCACCTCACATTGTAGGAGGGGAATTCAGAAGTAAGATTGGCCTAARACTTAAATATGTRGTTTCCATATCAGGAAAAARCATTTTCAGACAAATATATTGATTAGCTATTAATAGCTATCACAAAAGTCTATGTTCTTCCTTATGTGTCAGACCTCTGAGAAATRTCATTTTCTAATCTGAAAGAGCAGTTAGGCACTTTAATTTTCAACTACATATAGTTTAGGTAAGCTAAAACTGAGGCTTATGGCTTCACCATAATTTTACAGGAAAAGACGTGAAATTCAGTGTTTTGAAAATGGTAGCACRTTGGTAAGTACGTGCCAAGAGCCACAACTCAATGTGTTTTCTAAGCTTATAATACAGCCTTAAACCACTCATTTCCTCTTTTCTTACAATGAAACTTCAGAATTGTAAGGCATGTTATGCTGTATAGCCATGTCTTGCACAAATAAAACAATATGTGACTAGAGAAAAATGATTAGGAGGGAAAAGAAGCCATATGCCAGCTGCAGTGGCTGATGTGTTGATATACATACTAAATGAGGGGCAACATATGTCACAGGTTGTACTGCTTTTATAATATGCAGAAGTACTTTATTCCCTAGCTCTTTTTTTTCTCCAAAACAAACTTCAAAATCCAAAACTTAATGAACAGCATTACCTTTTTGCCATAAAGGAAATTTCTTGAATGGGTGTTTAAGTAAAACTGAAAAGCCATAACTGTTGTTTATTGTTAAAAAATAACTTGCTCAACTCCTCTAATTCAATGTGTCATATTAATTGTGGTTAAATAACCATAGCTTATTTTGAAACACAAATTAATTATCTATTACAAGCATGCTATTGCTTATCTCTTTCAAAGTCTCATTAGTATGCAAATGACTCTAATTAGGTCACTGTCAGACAATATTTGTGTAGAGTCACTTTCCAACGTTTTATGTGATGGTTTTGGTTCCTAAATATTCATAAACAGTGCTCCTAAAATCAGCTTTACTTAATAGGGATCATTCTAAAAGTCTCATTAGTTCAGTGGAATTAATCTCAGATGGCAAAGCAGARAAAAGTATTTYTTTCTTTTTTATTTTCCAGAAGAYGATATCTTCTAATTTCCACACACAGAATTAACAGATTAGAGAAAGAGCATTATATTTTTAATAGGAATTAAATTTTAAAAGTCTTGTCATAAAAACTAGATATGTTGTCTTTGATCTCTTGCTTGCCTTGATAAAGAGGTGAAGAAATGGAAAACTTTGTGAGTCAGGAAGAAAGTCTGATACATTTGAAAATAGGTACTGCAGACTAGAATTAACATGTACTAACGTAAATATGTAAATATATACTTATTCATTGTTTTAATGTGCATAAAACATTTAGCTTATGGAACTTTTATGACTTGTTACAAATCTTGGACAGACAAGGAGACATTTATGAATCAAAGATTTTTACCCCCARAAAATAAAGTTTTGAAAGTTAAAACTTTGTGATAATACCTTGCAAGAATAGAACACAGATATTTTTCCTGTCCTTCAGGAAAGGTGGGGGGAGAAGGCAAGGAGAAGAGAAAGAATTAATGTTTTGGGGGTGTCAGTCTTTGGATATGCCATGATGTAGAATAAAGTAAAAATTAATTTAGAAAACTTGCAAATAAAAGAGAATTTTTTCCCATCTGTAGAATTTCATTTGAATGGTCTACCTATATGCATCATAACTATTTTTTAAACTGATAGAATGGATATCTTGATAGCAGAATTTTTATTTTAAAARAGTAACAAACTATACTGATTTTGGCTGGGGTAGAGTGAGTTTCCTCAGAGTGGCTGGTGTGGGACTGTGTGTTGTGGATTTGTGCTGAACACAGGGGTGATAATATAGAGATGTTCCTGTTATTACACACAGAGCCAAGGCCTTTTCTGCTTCTTCTACTGCCATGCTGGTGAGAAAGTGGGGGTGCTGGGGTGGCTGGGAGGAGACACAGCCAGGATAGGTGACCTTTACTGACCAAAGGGATATGCCAGACCATACAGTATCATGCTCGGTATAAGAAATGAGAGGAAGAAGAAAGTGGGGGACATTTGAAATGATGGTGTTTGTCTTCCCAAGTCACCATTACGTGTGATGGGACCCTGCTCTCCTGGAGATGGCTGAACACCTGCCTGCCCATGAGAAGCAGTGAATTCAATATCTGTTTTTCTTTGCTTGTGTGCMTGGCTTCTGCTTTCCCTATTAAACTGTCCTTCTCCCAACCCCTGAGTTTTCTAGCTTTTACCCATTCAACGCTCTCCCCAATCATGCTGGTGGGGGAATGAGTGAGCAGCTGTGTGGGGCTCGGTTGCTGGCTGGGTGTTGGGGTTATCAGGTCTGAGATTAACCCCAGCAATGTAAAAAGTCTTTATTCTCATTGGCCCGTGCTTGGAATAAGTAATCGGAGAATGTCTGGGTTGTGGTCTGAAGATGTCTATTAAAAGCTTATCTCAAAAGTTCTCTCTGTCTARYATGAAGTTCACAGTCAGCTGGAAAAGCAGAATTTCCCCTTCTCACAACTDCACCTGTACTTTTATAATCTAAACTACGTTAACAATGTTTTTCTCTGAACATTAATAACTAAAACCMATGTCATACAATGAAATTGTACCTTTACCCAATCATAAAAAACCATCACCCTTTGCAAAGACGGTGGGGAAGAAGAACCAGGAAAATGTGTTTTTAACACACTGACCTGCCTCTATCTTGGCCCCATTTTACCTACATAGCAAAATCTAAAAATCCTACTTTTTCACCCTGTGACATAACAAAAATCACACCAATCAAATTCTCATGGCTTGCAAATCCCCATACAAAGTTTGCAGTAGTTCTCATGGGCTGAAATGAAAAGCACCRGCATTTCTGACTGTGCTAAAAYCTCAGACCCCTTGCCAGRGTATCAGCCCATCCAAGAYGGCCATAAGAACATTCTAACCTCCGACAGCTGGGGTGRAACCACCAAGTAAATTGACTGCTACTGTGTGCACTCTAATAAAATCTTTTATTTCAGATTAGGTCTCCAAATATTTTGGATTCACTATCATCCAGAAACAAAATCCTTCTTTCTAGAAAATGTATGGACAGTCTCTACCATCCATGCAGAGTGCACAGCAGGATTAAGTTCATAAATAGAGAACTTGTATTGAAATAGTACAGTGCTATACTTYACATAATTTTTCAGATAATTGGAAGAAAGTTAAAATTACATTTGATGCTGAGTRTTGTGGTAAAACAAAATATATAAAGTACAATTTGAAGGTAAATAATTCTTCCACAGAAAGTTGCAAAAGTACAAATGGAAGTTGTTGTTTGAAAGATCTTGCAGTATTAATCATAATATTTGTAATTTAAATACTGTAGAAAAGAAATCACAAGATAGTTCTAGTTGTGCCATAATTTGCATGATWATTTCTTCTTTCTCAATAATTTAATTTTCTTTTTATATATATGATGCATTCTCACATGTGGCCAGAGTGGAATAAGCCACGTGGAGCTGTATCAGGTCTGAGGGGTGAGCCCCCAGCCTCTCAGCTTGGCTTAATAAGAGCAAGATCATTTCTCCGGGCTTGCTTGGTAACAGAAAAAGTTTTAATAAAAAGAGAAAATAATAAACAGTATAAAGCAAATAAAAATAAGCTGTATACAGTGCAGGGAGACCCTAGCACTATGTAAAGCACCCCAGAAAAAGCCACAAGGGGCTCTGTGCAGTCTTTTAAGTACCTARTGGTCAGGGAAGTGTCCTTGGCAAAGTGCCCAATTGGAGAGGGAGCAGGTCTTGAGATGCACTTCAGGTGACCAACAGGKGTCTTGGGCTGGCACTCGGCCAACCAGGATAACAGAAACACTGAACTTTCTAGTTTCTTTACCTTATAAGTGTGCAAGGGATAAAATCTCAGTTCCTTCTTAATACAGAAAACCTTGCTACCCTGGGGCTACATCTCTACATATATAGATAAAGAAAACCTTCAACATCTTCCTGATAAGTAAATGGGTGGTTTCAACCACCCTGAACAAACATTTGTCATTCCTCACATGTGCCTCACAGTTCCTGCCAGAAGAGTGGYCATATTGAAAACCCTGTTTTCAGTAAATTCAACCTGGCAGAAGGACACTGCAGGTAAACTGGTTGGTAAAGTCCAGGGCCAGACCAAATCTAACAGTAAGGGTTGGAATAAGAAAGGGCAGCCTTTATCAGCATCATGCAGAGAGAAACACACATCAACAATTAGCTGTTTTAATAGATGACATTAGATGACATGTCAAATGTCACTTAACTGACCAGGTTAGTTTATGTTAGYTTTGAAATAATTCTTAAAATGGCAGGAAGTCCTGGAAATCATTATTTACTGTTTTATTCAGTGGTCTACTGCTGTTGTTAAGCACAGTGAAAATGTTCTGCATAGCTTGTTCACAGCCATGTAGCTGCTAAGGCTTATCTCCCTCTCTCTCTCAGCTAAACAGTACTTTGGTGTTCCTCTAGAAGATGGATCTGCCCCTCTGAAAATAAAACCAATCTTTGGGCAGCTGAGAACTGAGCAACACTGCATTAGTGCCTCATTACTAAAACAAATACAGTTTGGACACTGAATGAACAGTCTGTCATTGAAGTTAGGATTCCAAAGGGAAAAGCTTAGAGGATTAACACAGAAAGAAATTTAATCTTAAAGCCCTTTTTGAAATCCTGCATCAACTCCCAGAAGACACAACRAAAGATAGGGACAAAGAAACCATGAAGGATATGTGGACAACAGAACTACTTTAATTCACTGTTGGGTTTTGTTTGWTTGATTGATTGATTTTTTTAAACTATACTTTGACTTTTTTTTTAATTCTTATGCCAGGAAAGTGTTTAATTTTCAGTATAATATACATCCGTGGTCCCTGGGAATGAGAAGCCCTTAATGATATGTAGCATTTAGAAGCATTTGTGTGGTATTTCTACAACATGCATAGCCAGCATTTCCCCATAAAGAGAAAAAATTACTGCAGGTTTTGTTTGGTCCATTTCTTAGACAATTTTGTATTTGTCCATATTGGAAAGATGTTGCAAATATTTTTTCTAGTGTCAGTGTTTTTACTTGTGAAAGGTACACACAATTGAATAGGTGTCCTGTTACTTATATTAACAATATTTGAGATGGGGGTCTCCTAGTAATTCATATCACTCATTCAATGCTTTATACTCTTTTCACATTCCATCTTCTTTGAAATTCTGCTTGGATTATGTAATTTGATTTCTGAACCCCAATTTTCCTGGAGTGATGTTTTAGAAGTCCTATAGTATTTTAATTTTCATTAAGCTAAAAATGTGGAAGTTAGCAGACAACTGCAGCTTGGAAAGATACTAGAAAACTTTACCTCATACCAGTCTTCATTCAAGAACTCATTTCAAATTAGAACAGATTTGACCTATATTTTTTCTTTTTCTTTCTTTTTTCTTTTTTTTTTTTGATTTGACCTATATTTTTTCTTTTTCTTTCTTTTTTCTTTTTTTTTTTTTCTTTTTCCAGTGTGGCATCTATTTTAGACTGTGTTCCAGTCTAAACAGTCTTAGTATTATTGTGGGAATGAACAGTCATCTATCTAGCTGCCTAAATTTAGGACTAAAATAGGATTTGGAAAGATTGTTAATCATTATTATAAATACAAGCAATTAAGTTGGGAGACTTTCAGAGCTAGACAACACCCCATTTTGGCATAGCATGAAACTAGGAAGTATTTCTGTCTTTCATCTGAATGAAMTGAGTCTATAATCAGAAATCTCATTCCATACTTCCAGTGTCGATTGCAGAAATAAACTTTTATGCCTGAATTGCCTTCCTATCTTTCATTCTTTCTTTGCCCCTGTCATTCCTCCTCCCTGCCCCCTTCTTTCCCTCTTGAGGTACTGACACAGAACATAATGTTTCTAGATTGGGACTTTTGAAAAAACTTTAGGAATGTTGAAATGCTTTCCAGTTCTCCCTAAATGACATTTTAATCTAACATTYTCATTTATTAAAATAAGTAGTTTAAAGACAAAGTCCAGTGCCTACTGAATGGTACATTTTTAAACTGAGCAGTTTAGATGCTGAGTTTGAAAGGTCCAGGATTCACATCTGCTTTCTCAGATATTTTAGTGACACCTAGCATTGTAATATTACTTCTCCTAAAAGTGGTGATATTGTGGACTTTACTGTTCATTATTTGTATGTTGACTGTACTAAAAATTAATTGCTAGATTTTTTTACAGAAAATATATTCTATATGTAAAATTCTATAAAAAGTCACAGAGCACTTAAGTTTATTTGCATTAAAATTTTTTTTCATAGCATTTTAACATTTACTTAAAGTGCATTTGCTTAAATTGTTGATGTTAAATCAGGACAAACTGTGGCTTACCTTACATTTCATTTAGAAATTGCTCCTGAAGGGAGAGAGGGGAAGACAGAGAAAGAAGAGTATATGAGTAAGTAGAAGTGAGAAAATACATTTAAGAGTGTAGCAAAGTCTTACGAAGTCAGTGACCCTAATTAGAATTACCCTCTAATTAAATTTAGATATCAAGAAATACAAAAAAATTGAAAATTTACTTTTTTCTTTCTATTTTTCTTTATATTTTTACATTTGATGYCTGGGTTTTGTACTTTTTAGAAAACTATTATACTAATAAGCAGAAWGCAAGTAGGTAAGCCCTTTATACTGAGAGTGCAAATAAATTTTCATGTTTATAACGTGATTGATCCAGCCTCAGGAAAGATTAGGGTGATGTTCTCCCTTTTAGTTCCTGGAACACCTCACTGCTTCTTGCACATTTTTCTGTCACTTTTTTCTCACAGGCTCTGCAGAGYTGCACTGCAACTCTTTATTCACAGCGTCTGAACAGAAAAGACCCCCACATTTCAGGGCATAAAGGACAATTTTCTAGTCAAGAAATACTCAGTAGATATTACTTTTAATCATCGAAAGATTGTTTTGGGGTTTTTTTGTTTTGTTTTGCTTTGTCTTGTTTTTTGTAATATGCAGTAAATAGTCTTATAGATTGGTATTTTTTCAAATTTAATTTAGTTTAAAATAATAAATAAAAATTAATTTAAAACTGCTATGCAGCTATAGACTGGTTTCTGTGTTTGATACAAGATTTCTCATTCCCCTAAAATTTAATTGCAAGAACATTTTAATCCCTGCAACGAGTTGACTAATCTGCTCCGACTGTCCTACTTGTTCTTTCATAAATAAATAAATTAATATTCCCACTTTCCCTCTCTCTACAAACTGCAGTCCTATACACTTGCCTGCCTATTTTGTGCCRGATAATGAACTCAGCATGAGTTGTCAACAGGCTTTTGAACTGCTCYATTGTTCACACGTGTTATGCAGATCCTGAGTGTCATATCAGGCATTACTTACATTAACTTGCTGCCTGTCCATTAGATGTTTAGCTCAGAGTTTTTGCTCAGCCAAAGCCAGGGTTAGACTCTCATGAGCAAGAGGAGAAAAGTCAAGGACATATGTGCCATTTCACTTTCAGAAAAGGTTCTTAACAATGCAAATTAAATCACCACAAAGATCTTGGATGTTGAGAAAAATATATTCTCCAGTAGGTGTTAATATCTGGAAAACATCCTTATGAATATGAAAAACAGTGGAAATTGCTTATCAGTGGCAAGAGTAGCAGCAACATTTTGTATATTAGACATGGAAATATTTTTGTGKTTTTTATAAGCAATTTTATTGTGATTTTGTTTTATTCTTAAATCCATTTTGAAAGAAATCATGTTCCTTTCTAGAATTGTTACACGTGGAGTATGACAGTGTGATGAGGCTTATTGTCTACAAGAACACAATAAAGACTACTTAATTTTTGAATATAATATGCACCTAAATTTTAGTTACCTCTTGAAAGCCTGATTGCTTACACTTATTTGCCTGTCAGTGAAGACCAGAGGAACCCACACAGAACCTCCAGCATGAGACAGTGTCTGTAAATGAGATCTCACTTTATGAGAGTTAGGTTAGGAGCATTTTAGTTTGGCTTGCTCTAACTACCTATTACAAAACCATGGCTTGTATTCATCAAGCCTGGTCTCTTCACCAGCAATGAGAACCCAAAAGCTCCACTGGGTTTGGCTTGAAGGACTGATCTTCATTCTCTTCCTTTGCCTGTTTAGCTTGGATTCAAAAATGTTTTCTGGAGAAGCTATTTTGGGGACATTATGAAAGAGGAGAAAAATCCCTTTTCAAAGGACATATTTTAGCTGATAATGGAGAGTCAACATCCAGCTCTAGACAAGAGCTAAACAAAACAAGACACAATACTCACATTCCTACACCATGCAATATTTAATAAAATGGGGACTAGGAAAAAAATTAAACCCAATACTTTAGACTATCTAGGGATTTATTTGGAATTATTTTACTTTTGTGTATGATACTAAATTCTTTGCCTTCATAGAATTGCCTTTGAGCCTTATGGAAGAGGACTCTCAAAGAGAACTATAAAAATCTGTAAAATTAGAGATACCTTTTCAGTACATAAAAATGTCACAACATTAAAGCTCATTCTCTCTAGTCCTTTAGGACTAGTAGTGAGAACTAGCTCCTATTTGAAAAATGTTTTTCCTTCTACWGTGAAATTGCTCCCCATAGGCAGGAAAATCTAGAATGTCTTTCTGAATATCCTGTACCCATATATTTATATGAAATTTGAAACAAACAAAGGTAAAATATCTTATTGGCATGTTTAACACCAAAATAAATTATGGGTTAGAGTGATTTTCTTCTGTTTAAARTATCATGAAACTCCACATTTTCAATTTTGTTTTCTTTTAAAGACATATTGCAATCTTGCAACAATACATGATTATACATGGAGCAGTGTAGAAATCAGCACTAATGTCTGAACAGGAGAGTTTAGGTTTTAATCAGGATTTTMTGGAAGTCAAGAAATTTTATTCTGGAAAAAAGGTAGATAAATATTTCGTAACTAAAAAACAGCTTAGAATAAAACCCGGTCGGAAATGGCCTTCTGACACCAAAACAAAAAAAAAAGGAGAAGAGTAAATTATGGATATAGAAGGAAGTAAAAGCAAATTATTAAAAATAAGGAAAAAATTAGATAAATGTTAGGTAAAATAAACTGAGGATAAGCTCTATTTCCCCAAGGAATAAAATCTCAGTGATAAYATATGAACACATTCAAATTAAGCGTACATGGTAGGGATATCTAAATTATTGATCAATTCTAAAATGAATCAGTGATTTATTAGACATTTTCCWTCACCCATTTTTATACTATGAAAAGTCACTTAAGTAATGGAACCATTTTGCATCGTGAAATAACCTTTATCTTGCTGCATTTTTCAGTGATTCCTGGGGGAAACAGTCTGTGCTGTCTGTTAGGAGGGCTGACAGCATGTGCATGTGGTAGAGTCATCTTCATCTTGTGTCTTACCAAAATAATATTAAATATCAAAACTCATATGACATGTTTGACTGTCTTCCATGCTACTGCTTCACCTCCTGCTTTTTGYGGTTGCCTTGATATTTCTGAAGGCTTTGTATTGAAAATGTGGTTTCCCACCCTTTGATTCTTGTTCTTTTTTAATACAGCTGGCCTKTGGAAGGTGGCCCTCCCACTCAACATGGAAACTGAACCATCTGGCTGACAAAAGGCAAAGACTTTTGATCTCTAGCAGAAACCACTGAACCTATAAAACAAATCAAAATCAAAGAACCAACAAAACTAAAAGAGCCATGGTAGATTTAAATATTAACCATTAATTATGCATTAAAATAATATTCATAGTTGACAAAAGAACAGCAAATACAGGAGTTTATAAAGATAAGAAAATGAAACCAGCATTCAAATTCAAGAATCCAGACTACCCAGAAAAAAATAGAATYTGGTTTCGTTTGGAAGGGTCCTTAAAGAACTTCTCATTCAAAAGCCTTTGCCATGGCCATGGCTACCTTCCACWATGATCCATGATTAATTAAAAGATATATTAAAAATTAATCTATAGTATTTTCCATAAATATTTGCTATGGGGAGGTTTCTAAATTCTTGTTTTGTAATTAAAATTTCTATTTTTTAAATTTTAAATAGAATAATGGGAGACTAGTTTTGGGACGGGTTTCTTACTGAAGAAAAAGTTTTGTATACATAAATCTCATTTTAAGAGATGCATATCATTAAGAAACTTGTTTTTAAGTTAGGAAAATATTGAAGGTAGCTAATATTATATATTTCATAAAACTTCTATGCTTCATGTGTGTAGCTCCAGATTTTTTATATGTAATCTAGAATGTGAATATATGCAGATATTATGAATAAAGTTATGCTGGTCAGATGAGCTGTTAACTCAGAAGAAATCTTCTGTWTACCTGTTTTCCTTGTTTTCTATGTTTTGTATATTATTTTGTGGTTTTTTCCCAATAATTTCACAAACTGTCTTAATTGTATACTTCCACTTCCATAATATTTTAATTGATAATTTATTGATAATTTTAGTATGCTACACTCTGATTSGATAAGTTGTTTTTTAAGTTGAAGGAAGGAATGCCCAATTAATTAATCACTGCATTTTTTCAATTAAAATTTATTACCCTTTTTTTAAAAATAAGGACATAAAGCTGATCCAAGGAATCAAATCTCTCACTCCTTTATAGTGTTTATGTGGATGGGAGAGCCATCTGCACACTAAGTCTGCCCTATTTTTAGTGGTAAATCCTGCTTCTGCTGTCACAGAATTCTCTAGGAGTTTAATGGACCACATTGAGGAGGAGAAAAGTTGTATTATTTCAATAGGAACATTATTCAAGAATTATCTGCAAGTACTTGGATGTCCTGAATGCTTCATTCATCATTACTTTTCACAAATACTGTCCATGTGCTCTACTGAAGTCTKTTTGCAATTCTTTTGCTACCCATTAAGCTTTACTAGACTGTGCAGAGTTATACTTTACCTGTGTAAAGCTGCAAAATACTTTTCTAACCCCATGACTCCTGTAAAGAAGTTTGGAGTTGTTATATTTCTCCTCATGACAAGTATTTATATTCTATTCATGCAAATAGATACAGAAAGTTGTGTGGAAGTTTTAAAGAAAATTTATGAAAGCCTGAGAAACATAACCACTTAAGTGAATCAGCTGATGGTTGGCTGGTTTTAAAGGTGACTCTACATATTTATTGCAAATTTTACAGACACAGAATATAAACTATCAACCCAATGTATAAACATGATAAATCTTTCCGCTTGAACATATGTCTCTCACCACAACTATATGGTTAACTAAAGTGGYGGTACCTCCTTCCTGTGACAAAGTAATCAGAGCTGAACTAATTTAAACAAATTTGACCTTGAAAAGTATGAGGCTCATTTATTCTACCGAGTGAATGGACCATATTTAGTTTAAGTTAGTTGACAGATGCATATAGATTATCTTCAGAGGTAGAAATATTGGCCGTGTCAATGCAAAATTCACTGACTTCAGTGGAACCAGGATTTTGTCCAAAGTGTTATAAGCAACTGGTCTGGTGGCACCCAGCTGTGACACACTTGTGAAGATTTGCAAGTGTGCTTGATTTCAGTTGCCCTTATAACACCACAGATAATCTGCCATCTACTCAGTTAACACTGATAACAAAATTATCCTTTGATAAACAGTACCTACAGAAATTATTATAAAGGAGCGTCGTCTTTGACGTGGAGGACATTAATGCTCAAAGTATACTTTGAYAGGTAATTAGACATCTTTTTTCTCCAAGATGTTTTTGTCCTTCCTTGTTTCAAAAGAACTAAAAAGCATTCCAGCACCACAAAAAATAACAGGGARATATGATTCAGTTTTTCTTGTCAACCTACAATTTTTACTGATGGGCATATTGTCCTGGGGTTTCTTTCATGAGTGATGCAACAACAAAATATATTTTAGCAGTAATTTCTAACTGAGAACAAGATTCTGCTGTGTCTGACATCCAACCAGCCATGAAGAGATCTAAATACAGTGGCTGCCCTGGAGAGAATCCAGCAGCCACCCCACATGAGAGCAGTATATAACAGATGGGACTAGGATGACTGATTTAATTAGAATATTTTAATAGAAGAATGGAGAAACATTACACAGCTCTATCAGTTAGTCAGAAACTCCATTAAATTCCCCAAATTAATTGTTCCATAGGGAGAATATGTCAAATAAAACAYATCTCACTGTAATCTCTCTCTCTTTTCTCCCTCTTTCTCTCTCTCCACCTCCGAACACCCCACATGTTTTGGTGGGGATTTTTTTGCTTATTTGTGGGAAATTCCAGGTGATCATCATGGAAATGAATCTGTTACATTCCACACACACCTTAAAGTGTAAAGGAGAAAGAAGCATTTGCATTTAAACATTTATCTAGATCTATTAAATAAAATGCTGAATGCCTTAAAGTATTTGAATTTTTCTGATACTTTCTGTTCTAAAGATTTTTTATTGTAGAAGTATCACTCCYAATCATAACATCAGGAGAAAAAAATTCTTACATTTCAGATATGATGTGACATTTATCCAAAAGAAAATTAATTTGGGTTTTTTGGGGAAGTTGTTTTTTATTTAATAGAATATAGGTAACACCATGTATTTTTGTGCCTATTAGGATCATAAGAATTAAAATAAATGTAATTTCTTTACTTTTTTTTTTTTTGGCAGAAATCCCAAAATAAAATCTCCAAGTAACATCTCATTATGTTGTCCTAGGAGAGAGAATTCTTTAAACTATCTTTCCAGTTCTTAACAGAATCTGTATTAAATAATTTTAGCCAGATAAAAACTTCATTTTGGGGTTTGAAAAAAACGTTATATATTAGAAAATAAAGCAAGCCTACTGATGGTAATGAAGGAACGACATATCATAAAGCTTAGCAACATAATGCCTAATGATAATTCAGTTGTTGGAATAATGGAATCTATATCAATTAAGCATGACAGAATCTCCTATTYAGTAATTGTTCAAGTGCTAAGAAGAACAAATAGTCTAGCTAAGAGAACAAGAGCAGAATCCCAGGATTATTTTACAGGACCTACCTATTAAATCAAATTATAAAGGGTCAGTAACTACTTTAAAGAACATTTAA
This sequence comes from Alauda arvensis, assembly GCA_902810485.1. NCBI lineage: Eukaryota > Metazoa > Chordata > Aves > Passeriformes > Alaudidae > Alauda > Alauda arvensis. Next base: position 3,086,606 of record CADDXX010000034.1, read on the forward strand.
AGAAGACTAACAGAATACTTAATAATMATCATCATTATCRTCCAAAGTGAGGACAGGCTTCTTTTTATTTAAAGAAAAGGCTTACTTGCTGAAAATGATTAGTCACCCCAGGTCATATTTTTATCTTTTTTATTAAAATGAGGATGCTACATTACTTGAATGTCAAATTTAGCAAATCAAGATTTTTTAGTAGAAATAAGGACTACATGTTTGCTTGTGGGCTTTTTTTGCATGTGATGCACAGTCATTYTAATTTTCATTATGATTTCACTGAAACAACCATTTTCAAGTTGGGTTTTTCTTTTCTATTTTCTTGGAARATTTTTATATTAGAATTTAATTCCRCAGTTTTGTAGCTTTTTAATCTTTATTACTCTTAGCCTTCAATAATGGTGAATAACAAAAGTGTACACAGTCCCTTCCCATTCAGGAGTAGCTCATAACTGACCTTGAATTTGTTTTTTTCTATAGAATATTTTGAAGGGTACTAATTACAAATAAAATAACCACCCCAAAATTAAAAAAAAAAAAGGGAAAAGACATATGGTTGTTCCTAATATGTGGCCTGTAAATTTGAGCTCCTATATTTTCCATTGCTGAGCAATTCAATGTGACATATACTAGTTTACTTTCTCTTCTTGTAGTTACTATTTCAGCAAGAGTCTTGATCAGAATCCATCACCTCTGCCACATCATTCTGACATTGAGAGTGTCCTAATAAAGAAAGTATTGTAACATGGARAATGCAGTTATGGTAAGTTGATGCCTCAGTCAGAACAACCATTCAGGTTAGAATTTGTGGAATCTTAGGCATCACTAAATCCAGGTTGTTTATTAAATTMTCCGAGTTTTGGGAAAGAATTAACTTTGTCTTAATTGTATATAAGTAACTCCATCTTCTGRCTTTTTTTGTACATATGCAAGCTCAGCAACTCTGCTCTGGTTGCAAAGAGGCTGCTTATCAAATCTGATAAAGCCACTGAACAWGGGTCCTTTATTTCTTTTAGGGTATACTGTTTTTCTTGGGAAAGATAATTTTCTCCTCATATGTGTATGACTTTAGGATAAATCCACTGCTCCCTGCCTGCTACTGGACTTGGAAGACAAACATTGCTCACAGCCCAAGGAGAATARGAGGAAACCTGAATGTTCAGTATAAGATAAATGAGTTGATCTTCAGAAAGTTTGGTAATGATTGTTACTGAGATCAGGGCTTAAGAAGAACTGTCAAACATACGGTGGGTGAGAAATGATAGCATGAAGGGTGACATGGGTTGACTGCTCAAGATCTTGCTTGGAGTTAACTTTTGATTACCACTTCAACATCGTCTTTTCTTATAGTATGCAGAAATATTATAAATCTAAATTGTACAGACTAATCAATGAAAGATATATGTAATCAGAGATTTGAAACTACAGACATTATGTTATTAAGCAAATGCATATGAAGACTTCTACAAACTCATAGACCATCTATTATTTACATTATTTTTCTTCACTGCACTTCTATCACTTAGAAATCTGACAGTTTGGAGAAAAARAACTTGATGGGAGAGTAAAAGAGGAAGAGGATAGGGCTTTTGGTTTTTTTTTGGTTTGGTGGACTTTAATATCTCTAGAGAATAGCTAGGGTTTTGTCTTTCCTCATGGATCTCAGAACAATTTTCTCTTAAGCTAAAATTTCCTAAGGGAAAAGACCTCTTAATGAAAAGCTTGATTTAAAAATTTCACACTATCTTGGCCAATATAYAAATGATAAGATCTCCTGTGAAGCAGACTATTTAGACTTATCAAAGTTTATTTTATATCACATTTCTATATTAAATAAGATATATAAATTTAACAAAATCTACACATGTATTRTAAACCTCTCTTAGTATAAGATGATCTATGACCAGGGGGAAGGGAGAACTGTTGTTAATCTTGCAGGTTGCTATTTGAACACCTGAATATACTATTACTCTGCACCTTACTCCATACTCAACTTCCCATGGAGGTGATGTTTAGACATTCATTAAGCTTGGACCAGATTATTTATTATTCACCATTATTTAAGTTTCTGTAACAAACATAAAAATTCATACAGRTCTACTTAAGTACACTGAGAAGGTCTACTTAAGTATACCGAGAAGCAGTGCAGATAATTAACAGAAGCTGTGAGAGAATATTAATGAGCTCACTCAAATTTTCAGTTGTCTCCTACAACTATACATAATTTTTGAGGAAAGTAGATGAAAGTCTGATTTCTCACATTTGGCAGTTGGAGGGCTCATGGCCTCTATGCYATACAGAGAAAGAAATTGGTGAAGACCGTTCCTGTATTATGGAATTTGCTGGATGTCGTATTGAAAAATACTTTCTTTTCCTTGAGATTGATTTTTCGTTTATGCACACTATTTCTTAACTGGCAGTAAATTCATTGGCAGGATATGTCCAAGTGTGTTTAGTCTGAGGCACTGGAAGAAGTTCAAGACCACAGTATCACATAAAATCTTTCCTTGTCTTCCATTAATCAAAAGACAAATAAATTTCTCAGCAATATGTGGCAACRGGAAGCACACACATTAGACAATAACTCCCTCACTATCTTTTCTTAACTTCTTTGTTAATATACCTTTTTAATTCAGCAGGCACGCTTTCTAAGACTGATCACYACTTATATTTATAAGCAGGTCACTCCAAGAAAAGCATAACATTCTTTTCTTTGGTTGTGTCACACAAACTCAATTCCATTTCATGTTCTACAGATTGCATTGTAAAATATATCACAATTCAATTTATGAACACTTTAATGCTCAGCCTCCATTTCCATATCTCCAMAAAATAAATGACAAATGTTTGCCTCTTCACAAGAGGGTCAGACAATTCAGAATAGGAAAATCTATATAGTGACCTAATTTAAAGTTTAAACTTTTCAAGGGTCATAATGTGTAGTGTGGTCATGGCTGGAGAAGTCAAGAGAAGAAAGGGTTTATTGTGTCTGTGCAGACTGTGAAGTACTTGCATACTTAGAAGTGGGGAAAGCAGAATTATTATAATTAATTTATCTGGTTATTTATAATTTACCCTTTGTTCTCATTTTGAATTATGCATAAGCCAYGACAATTTTGAAAAAAAATAAAAAATAATTGTTTATTTGTGACTTTGAGTGACTAGACTTTGTGACTAGTTTGATCAGCTACTGGTAGCTGGATTTGCTTATGAASTGGGAAAATAACTCTGTAGAAAACTTTCCCAACACATTTTATTATTACTCTAATAATACTTTTTCCTAGTATAAAAGGGTTAATTTTGAGAATGATTTTACATTGTCAGAGCTGTTCAATGAGAATGGAATTATTAACTGACAGTGACAATCTTGTCATCAAATCATACAGGGCTTTTCAAATCCCTAGCCAGGAGCAGCTTCCTTCATTATTAGGTATTTTAAATCACAAAAGTGACTTTATACAATTAATGAAGAACATATTGCCTTTAGTGCATAAAATGAAACATTCCTGAACACCCTGTGGTTTGTTGTATTTCTTATTTGCACTCTGAGATTCTGCACTGATGGCTACTGAAGCCTTTTTTTCTTGGTCCACAGAGTTAATAACATTCAACAACGGTCAAAAAGTGGAACGTATTTGAAAATCAGATATAATTTAGTGCTGGTTTATGAGCTGTTTCTAATTAGAACACTTATTTATTCAATCAGAATATAACACACAAAAATATCACTGCTTGAAAAGTGTGAATTTATGGTTTTATGGAGGATTTTTGTTTTAATTTTTAATTTTACATCTCAGCTTACACACCTATTCAGCAATGTGCTAAAGTCTGGGTTTAAAACTAAATATTTGATAAATCTCGTTCAAGTCAATCCCAAATTTGCTATGCTTTCTCACTAATTATACCTTAGACCTCAAAGCAGTTATGTCAGCTTGACAAGTGCTGTGTGACATTATAAGCTGCTAAAATTACTGTAAAACATTTCATTTAAAAATAAGCATTCTCATGATGGATAAAATTACATCCCTGAGCTTTCTCATTTGAATGTTCAGGTAAGTGATGTGAATAGTGAATTAACAATGTTTGGCACTGTTACAAATTGCTAAAGATGGTTTGATAGAGCAAGCCTATTYACAGAAGACTTGGACAATACTAAAATTCTGGGTGAAATTTAAGGCTGATAAAACCTAAACAATCTACACCTGGAAACACACTTATATTGTACTGGTTTGAAAGCAAAACCAGTGAGAGACTAAGTTAGAAATATATTTATTTTATAGTTTTCCTATTAAATTGTAACAGTAAAAGGAACAAACAAAAAGACCCTTGGCAGAGTCAGAATACARCCTGACACCCTGTTCGTTAGGGTGGTGGGTAGCAGTTCTGAATGAAGCAGTCTTGTTGAAGCAGTGATCCTGTAGAAAGATCTGGCAGCTCCTGTCCTCTGGGAATCCAGTCGGTGCCAGTGCTGTCCCAAACTCCAGATTATATCCAGGTGGGAATGCTTGGCTTCTCCCCACTGGGCAGAGCATCTCACAATGGGCTGATGTCATTCTATGAGTCATACAATGGGTCCTTGATTGCCCATTAAGCAGAGACAGCTCCCGAGAGGAGTTACCTGTGAGTCATTGGCCACATTGACCATTGATGGGCCATTAACAGCAGATAGTCCGGAGGGAGGAGGCAGGAAAACACTGCCCCACCTGGTTTCAACAGCTCATGGAGATGGTGATAGAATACATACTTTGGACACATCTTACATTGCAACCTAGGACAATAATGATGATTTCTTAATTAGTTATTGCTGCTCAGAAAATAAATCTTAACAACACTCTGAATACAATATAGCATATTAGAATTTACCAGGGGTACAAGTAGAAAATTAAGCAGGAAGTTGATTATGCCAATAAACGACTCTGCATTTTTCTTGGGGGAAGTGAGGAAACCAAGACTGTGAGCTACTGAAACAGACACGGACAATCCAGAGCTTGAGTGTTCTTCCTGTCCCTCCTCCCATAAAAAGAACATGTACTCCTAGTGACAGAGTGGTCTAGAAGTTTTGCACTGAAGAACTTCAGATGTTCTGACATTTTTGTGCCTACTGGTGACACAAAATGAGAGTTTGGATATGAAGGAAAATGTCAACCAAAAYTGAAAATCATTCTAGCTTAACTTCTAGAGGACATTTTTGGTAGTACATATGTTTTTGTTAAAAATCTATGCAGAGAAAGTGCCTTTTCTTTTTATCAGACATTTTCAGATTCCAGTTTGAACAAAGAGCTCTTTTGCCTAATCTTTTGGGAGGGAAAGCCCTTTTGCATAAATGCACTACTTTGAAAAACAAGTTGAAAGGACACAGGGAGGGGATCAGTCAGACTGGTTTGGATGTATTTTGAGTGATTTTGGGGGCTTTTTCTTGTATCAGAAGCAGAAAAAGATGCTGGACCAAGATTAAAAGCATCCAACCCTTCCCTGTTCTCATGGGTCAGTCAAAGGGAGATCTTAGCAGGATTTCAGCTGGCAAAAAAGCAACAACATTCAGTTTATGCTCTAACCTTGCTTTGATAGTCAGGCTGGTCAAAGCCACTTTTTGTGACATTCAAGAGCCTGTGTAAAAGTGGCATTCCCCAGGCAGTGTGGGATTGGTGTCTTCAGTAGCAAAAGCAGAGAAGTAGATGCGTTTGGTTCTCTTCCAGAGCACTTTTCTACCAGTGCCTGAGTCAATCCTTAAAGCTTGCTGTAACTTAGTGTTGTAACATTAARCAGGGGAACATSAAAATTATCTTGTTATGCAGTGGAYTTTTTTCTTTCCTTATGTAACACTGTTTCCTCTCAATTTTTAGTTTGTTTCCAAATTAATTTTTCAATGTATTAATTGTATTTTGTTAGTCWTTCAGCTAATGAAAAAGAGAGAAATAGACATGGCTTCCAGCAGTTACAAAAGCTTAATTAGACATGGTGGTGATAAGTGAATGACAGCACTATGTGGATTTATGTTTTACTTGCTATTTTGCTGTAGATACAGGGTGTTCTGAATGTAAGTTTCACAAGAAAGCACTGTCCAAGAGCCACATTGGAAGAAGGCTAAAGTGCATTAGCATTTTTTTTTATGTTTTTAATTAGGAGTCTTTTTTTTTTTTTCTTAATTTCAGAGAGTCCATGAGATTATTATTTAGTAAAGTCATTGCAGAATATTCCAAATATCACTCTCTAGGTTTTGCTGAATGTGAATGATTTTTTTCTGTTTGGCGTTGGTGCATTAAGGACAATTGACAAAGTTGTAAATAGAACTCTAGTGCATATTTCAAGTTAAGAACAGATTSAGGACTCTGACTGCTTTTTCAGAATCACARACTTTTTTCTGTGGGKTTTTTTTCCAATTGATTACWTTTTTTAAAAYATGTTGGTAAATTCTTAGCGTCTGTTTCTTTTGCAACARCTCATTACCTTTCCAGTGTTCCAAATGTGACATTTATTTTCCCATTTACTAATTTTAAGGTTTTAAATGGAAGCTTTGGTATCACCCAAGGAGAGCCATTGAAACCAATTTTGTGTCTTATTATATTCTACCTCACTGAACAGCAATGATTTGTGCAATAACTGCAATTTAAAAAAAAACCAAACACAAACCCATAAAGACAAGTGAATAAATCTTTAGTTTATCAGGGTGTCTGCTTCTCAGCTGGACTAGAACTGCTTCCAGCAAAAATACCATAAATTTAGGAAAGTTTAATATTAGTTTATTGGATCAAGAACAAATCTAAAAGTTAATTTATCTGATTTTAAAAAAATTGCTCATTTTTATCCTGGTGTATCTTCTTTACCTTTTTGCTACTATTTAAAAAAAAAATTATTCCTTCATGATGATCAATGTATAACTTTATTTACTGTTTGAAGAAATGCATTGTAAAAGCAACAATTATTTAGATTTCAGATACTTTCTGCATCATTTTAACTGATCTATCACCTGTGAGATTTTTGCTGTATTAAAATTCTTTGCAACTTAACAAAAATTCAGTTTCTAGTCAGAATGAAAATTTTACCTCCACTGTATAACTCATAATTTTATACACAATTGATAGCTGCCTGCAAGAAATAATTCAAGCTCGGTCTTCATACCAGTTTACAAGTTAGCTCAATTCTGCAAGAGTTAAGGTTGAGATCCYTTCTACGCCAGAATTACCAGAGTACATCTCCCATTGTGTACAGTAATAATTCAGRGCAGGCTGTTTCAAAGCAGAGGAAATCTGGTTCATAAATTGAACAAGGAAGTCAGTTAATAGACAAAATACCAGAACTAGAAGACAATGGAAAATGTCAGGGGTTGAATGAGAGCTCCTATAAAACATCTTTGAGTTTTCAGAGAACATTTAATCCCTRGTTTTAACTAAATACACAAATATGCCAAAACTGCCAGCTCACAACTTTAGAGTGTTATAATAAAAATATTTTTGACAGAGTAAAATGTGCACATAGTGTCCATTTGGCTATAAAAATAATTTTTTGAGGATTTTTTAGTTTATTTCTTAAATTTCTATCATTACTTTTTTAATTTCACAAATTAGGTGACTTGATAACATAGCAGACCATGTTTTCTATTCCTATGCATTGTTATCACTTTTATCAAATATATTAACTTTATTTAATTACAGAATCATCTTAATATTTCACAAGATAAAATCTTATAGAGTCTCAATTTCCTGTCTAAAAGCAGAGCAAAATTATCAGAAAACTTAACATGTGGAAGTACATGCTATCTGTTGGAAAAAAGCTCCCAGACGATCTAAACAGAAGTCCCTCTGGGATTTCAATAATGGTCTTCTTTATAGTTAAACAATTTAATGGATTTGGCAGCTTAACAAAATATGTTGCTTTCTAATAGTCATAGTTTTGAGGTCGTTCTTTGGGTTTTTTTAAGTCCATAATGTAGCTCACAATTTCTTYACATAGAGGGCAGCTTATACTTCGTTATTGCTTTATTGTCTTTTCCCCAGACAGACAAAACTGACTAATGTCCAAAACATTATAATAACATTTGTAGCCATAGCTGAGAAGGGCCAGCACATATTAATTTGTCATTTGGTRTATATTTATCAACAAGATTATGCACAGTTGCCATACTTAGGCTGTTAAAAACCAAAGCAGCCAGTGCCACTGAAATCAGATGGTCTTCATTAGTTTTATTACAAGTGTACACATATTTGTATTAGAAGTTTATTCTATATGTTATATTGTGAGTGYTTCTAAAAGACAGCAGCTTTTGAAAAGCTTATAAAAATTCTTCACTGTGTGATCAAGGAAGTATTTTCCTTTTCTTTGTGGCATTACAGCTCAAGCATATCTTTGATGAAACTGTATCACTGGTGGAACGGGTACAACAGCAGCTGGTAGTTACCAYGACAATCATAATTTAAAAATATTTTTGGCAATAATCTTTCTGATACTGCATCTACTGAAGTAAATGTATTCAATTACAGGCATGCTTATATTTTAATAAACATTTTCATATTTCTTTGCAATGGATTACATCGAAAAAAATAGAAGAAACATGCATGTTGGACTATCTTCATCTTTGTGACAATTCTTACTTGATCTGAAYGAGTTGGTCCCTGTTTATARAATRAATGCACCCATTGGGAAARAATTTAATATAAACRWTAAAGATCCTACTGYGCTTTAGGTAGATGCAGTATGTCCTCACTGCATTTTATCACATTTACTTCTACATGCCATTAGGWTATCTTGTCTTGAAAGTGTTGTTAGAGAATACATAAAGAGTTTTAAAAGGCAAAATAAATGTTATCTATATGATCCAGATTGTAGCATACTGTTATGGTTTAGCATAACTTTTAGTTAAAAAAAGGAAATAGTTATCTGCAAGGACCTTAGATTGACACACGGTTCAGCCAGTGAGAAAAATGAATTCGTTTTCGTGAATGAGCACATCTATAAAAGCTGGGGATTTTGGGAACTCCACTCTCTTTTTCTGCAGCTTGCCTCAGGAGGGGTGAGGGGCAGCTCCAGCTCCCTTCCGGCCGGGGGGTGGCACTGGGGCTCCACCGGGCCCCGCTGAGCCTCACCGGGGCCCCCGGCCTAGCTTGGAGCATCTGCTAAGCTCAGTGATTCTTGGGCAGAGAGGGAGGCAGAGGTGTGTGCTCCAGCTCTGCTCAGACTGAGTTCCAGCCGCTGTTCGTGGACAGACTGCAGCTGATTCCCTCCTCCACTGCCTTCTGCCTGGAGCGGCTCCGAGCCCAAGCTGAGCCTACTCTGAATGAGACCGAGGAGTTTAGGGGGCGAAAGCTGCATCCACCACCATGGGAGCCATTGCGACTTCAGCCGCCATTCCTGTTTCTTCCCCCCACCCCCCTCCGCCGTGTGGCCCCAGAGATTTTGGAGAGCTGCCGCCATCACCAGGCCAAGAACACATGGCCGTCCACAGCCCCGAGCTGCGGTTAACTCTGTCTTTGCCAAGGTGAAGCTTGCAGAACACTGATCCTTCTAGGGAGTGAGGAAGATATCATGGTAGAGACATTCCTATTGAAGCTACTGAGGTCTGTAAAAGAGGTGCTRTGTCTTAARGGATGGGGAGATGAGAAGATGYCTTTAGGCTGAAAATCTTTTGTGAATTGTGGTAACAAACTATGYTAGAATATATCTTTAAACCATGGAGAATATGAACTGGGGAAATAATTGTTTGGATTGGTGAWTTTTGAGCAAAGGTATTTGTAATGGACTAAGTGAATATTGATGTGGTCAGTGGCCCTGTAGTCCCCTGAGGCATCTGAGTTAGATGCTTGATGTGATATAAGTCCACTGCACCAGTGCTTTGAGTAAAAGTGAGAGATGTTTCTGCCCTAGAATGGGATGAAGAGTATCCTTTGCACCTGAACTGTTAATTTTAAAAATAACACCCCAGAATACATAGAGTCCATGACCCAAGTGCAGCTGATGATGGGAAAAACTGCACTTTAYGGGAGAACTACAGAGACAGMATTTTGTTTCTGGGCAGCTGTCTTCTGTGAGAGCTAAGAACCAYGTGTGGACTGTTTCTGTCCTTGTGGAGAGTTACCATAACCAGAAGAAACTTCTCTCTCTAGAGAGATTGATAAAATATTATTCCATAAGGAGTACAGACCTTAAATTCTGAGTTCTTGCCTTTATGAATGTCTGTAAAGAAGAAAAGAAGCTGGTGGGAGAGGGGCAAAGTGTTTTGGAAGGAAGTCTCATTTTGATCCTTTGTTGTTTTTCTTTCCCCTCATTGTTTCCTTTTAGTTTGCGTGAATAAACTATCTTTATGTCTTGTAAGTTTGAGCCTGCTTTTCTTTTCTTTTAATCCTATCTCACAGCAGAAAAACCCTTAAAACCACTACATTAATTGGTGCATTGGCCGGGAAATCAAAAATTAGTGAACACCGAACTTAAAACTAACTCGCATATGAATTTGTATTTCACAGTACAATGTGCTTCTCCATTTTACAACTTCTCCAAAATAGTTTCAGACTAAAATACAAATTCAGTTAATATTAGAAAAAGTTTATTTGTAAATCAGATGAGCTATAGTTTTTTTTGTTTTCCTGTTGCTCTTTATTCATGAGTGTTACAGTGTTGACAAAAAGAYACTTTAGAGCAGAAAAAAAAGAAGGTATCAATATTGTCATTTCCCCAAAAGTTTTGAGTGAAGATTCTACTAGAACAAAATGTGGGTTTGTCTATTTAAATATTAGCTGTGTATATTGAATAAAAATCCCCTGGTTAAATCAGTAGTGGTCGGTAAATCACAGGACACCATATTCTTACATATGGTTCTACTTATTAAGTATACAGGCAGGTGAGTGCAATTTTATTAAGCAAATATCTTTTTCTCCATTAAAAACATATATATAAAAAACCCTACTGATTTTAAAGATACTGTTTTTTAATAAAAAGAAATCTTAGAATACATGGATACACTAAACTGCTTTAAAAATACTATTTGAAATTACCAAGTGAATATTTCATGTTGTCAGATTTTATCTGAAAACCRCTCAAATAGTGCTGTTGCTTTGAGAGAAAGTGGCAGATATTGCATCCCAAGTGACCTAATGTGGTAGTTCAAGATGGTCAAAACAAAGTGCTTCATTAAAAACTTCTAGGGGCTCCAAGTATCAGGAAWTTATTGTCTATCAGTCTTTTATAATTATTAGAAGGCTTCACACACCAACACCTTGTTATTTAACAGTCTCTATCTTATTTCCCAAAGGCATTTCCAAGCAGCTCTCAGGGTCTGTCCATTTATGCCAATAGCCACTCGGTCAGTTCTCCTCCTCACAGCACCAGCTCACTCCATCCTGTCCCTGGCCCAGCCATCTGTCCCTGTCAGTCCCTGGTACAAAGCCTTACCTTATCTGTTCCTTGCATCACCTCCTGTCCCTGGGGCTTCACAGCACAGCAGAAAACTCCAACAGATCTGCAACTGCAACCAAACCCCTCCCAGCCAGCTCAGTCTTTATCACACCCATAGCTGGGAGAGCAAGGCTGTTCCCACTCTAGGATAATTAAGACAGCTGCAATACATTGGCTGCAAGATTACCTTTAGTACCAACTCTATTTGTTTCCCCACACTATCTTTATCTATCTTACCACAACCTAATCAAGAGACTTCGATGGTACCAAATTGTTTGGAAGACTAAAATAAAGTATGACAGCATTTGCAGGTTGATCAACCTTTGCATGTTGATAAACTTTTTTTTTCAAAATTTTACCAAAAAACCAAATCTAACTCTTCACTGCTGAAAGAAATTAATAACTTTTGATCAAATGACATATTGAATTATTTTTCATCTGTTCACTACTAGGAAGGGTGTGCTTTTCTTGGATGGATTCTCAACACTATTCTTTGGGAAGTTTATCAGTTCATTGTAGCTGTTCAAGTCTCTCAACACTGCATACCATCCCCCTYGATATTCACACTGAAAGTTAAGAAACTTGAACAGTGATTTCAGTGAGGGATAGACTTAGAGATGGGTATCTCCCATGAAAAGTACATTTTCTAAGTGCAGAAGGTTAATCTTTAGATTTTTCTGGAGGATCAAGATTCTACTTAAGCTCTCACTTAGCCTCAAATTATGAGGAGAATATTTTGAAAATTGTTGTGAAATACATTTAGTTGCTTTTTTGCACRTGCTGAATTCATACTTGCCAAGACTAATTTAATAGTTTCCTGCAGACTGTCTGGTACACTACTAACAAAAAGRGAGGGATGTTCAGTATGCCAGAGTACCAGAATMAAGAYTGAARTGATCTCTGARGTCTTATCCACCCTCCTGCTGAACRCAGTTAGACCAAATAGCYCAGGAACTTGCCCAGTCACATCCTACCTCCAAGGGTGAAAACTCTTGCCTGTTTGGGCAACYTATGCCAGTATTTCACCAGTCTATGTCTAAAAAGCTGATGATAGATAGTAGGTGAGTACATAGATTAGATKATAGATAGATTAGATAGAYAGATAATAYATCTAGGGCCTCTGTTTCYATGTATGAGAGAAATAATTTGTTGAATATCATTTTAGAATTACAATAGTCTTACTATCCAAATGCAGCCTGAGAAGCTGACAGGCTAGATTACTTCTTTGCTTGCCTGCAGGTGTTTTATATGTAGCTCTAAATAACAGATGCCATGTCTGGCATCTGGCATTAAATGTACCCTGTAGCTAGGAACTTCTTATTTTAGACTGATGTGAACTTTTTCTTTCATTATAGCCCATGTATTCCTGAAGGAAACAGGTAGTATTCCACACACTGCAGAGTTGTAAAGACACAGTTCTTGTTTGATCTGGGACACATGTATCAAAGATCTCAAGCAGCAGCTAAACCTACCAAATGAACTTCTGATTAAAAAAATAAATAAAGAAAAAGAAAAAAGGAGAAAAAATACTCTAAACATGAAATAATGTTTTTATGTGATATGAAAAGTCTATTTCATACTTGATTAATCATAAATAAGATATAGGTTTCAAAATTAAACCATTGGCTATCATGTTCATGACAAGATAATACAAGAGGAGCACGCTCTCAATCAGCAATACATATAGTTGGTGTTAATGCACATGCAAATTTTATACAAGCAAGGTAGCTACCAGAAAAGCTAAGTGAAAAAAATAGAGTGAATGTTGTTCAGGAGGAGAGAAGACAGTATTGTAACATTTCACATTAAGAACAAAACTTTTCATTGAATTTCGCATAGTGCAAAAAGTAAAGGCAGCAATTAGTGTCAAAAAAACAAAAAAAAAAAGTCAATTTTTCCTTCTATAGGATACAAATATTTACAAAATAATAATATTTTGTCTGTGTACAGTGGGCAATTTTATTATATTCACACTGGAGAAATGAAGAGAGGAACCCCATGAATTTAAGCTAGAGTAAGTTCTGTACTAAGGGGAGAACAACCCCTTGGAACCCCATGGTAGGGGTCACCATGCTGGAAGACAGGAAGTCCTGGTGGCCAAGGAGGCCATGAGTAAACAGCGTCCCCTTGCCACAAAGAGATCTGAGGCTGCATTAGGAAGCACCTTGGGTCCAGGGAGGTGATCCTTCCCCTGTACTCAGGAGTGGTGGGACATATCTGTAGTGCTGGGTCCAGGTCAAAGCTCCCCAGTGCAACAGAAGTATGGACTTAGTGTTCAGTGAAGAACCATGAGGATGGTGAAGGGCCATGAAGATGATGAAYGTAGTGGAGCCTCTGGAGGAGGTGGTTGAAAGAGCTGGCACAGTTCATTCTGGAAAAGGGCATGCTCAAGGATTCCTATCATTCCTATGTAAACAGACAATATGGAAGAAGACAGAGAGACAATTGTCCAAGGTGGCAAACACTGAACAGAAGTACCTTCCTCCTGACCAGTAGCAATGTTTAAYTCCATCTGGGAGGATTTCAAGAACTAGGAGTGGAAAAATTCCTGCAGAGGCCCTAATTTACTGAAATTAAATCTCTAAGAGAAGTATTCAATTTGCTTTCTTCTCTTGAAGAAACATCAAGTAAACTATTTGTCTATTAGCTGTTTTKGAAAGTGACAGTATGAAATATTTTCAGTTCTCCATTGTACAGCACTTACATACTTTGTTTTTTTTGTTTTTTCCTAGAATGATTTCCAGTAATATGGACTCAAACTAAACCTGGTTTATTTGTTTTCTACTCTCGGGCAAGCATTTCAGAGAATACATCTTGATGTSTCCAACTCTGCACACTGTCATAATTTCAAGAAACTTTTCTCATTGAGAAACTCTTGAAAATTTTCTGTTTGAGGTTACAGAAGATTTTTAAAGATATTTAAAAGGAAACTTCCTTTTTGTAGCTTGGTTGTGCTCATTTTCATTATGTTTTTTCATGTATGAAATTTTCTATCACCTGCAGTGATGAATTTTTCACAAAGTCAATCTGCTGATTGTGTAAATTCCTATATACGCTATATTGCCATCAGTGAATTGTTTGATTACCTCTGAAGTGCATGAATTTTCTAGAGTCTTCTATGTCTGGAAAAATATAGACAGAAGAAAAGAATTAAGTGCTTCTTAAAGGAAAGGACGGTTGTTTTTTTTGTGTTCTTACAGACTTGGACTACTGAGTACCAGAGTTGTACTGGTGGCTGACCAGGCCGGAAAACTTTAACACACATCTCTCTTACACTGAGAAAGTATTGTAAGTACATAGTTTCAAAATTACCAGGGAAACAATATTTTAATTCAGCTAATAGGACTGGCACTTGCAATGGTCACCTAGCACATAGAAGATGACAGTCAAGAGTCCGTCTGAAGTCACCTACACTCTGTATCTCCAGATGGAAAGATATARACATTACAGAATGTGGCAAAATCTTTTTATGCATAGTATTTACACAAAATTGTGGCTTAGGACCCAAAAATAATTCCCTGCAGATGCAGAAGTTTATATTCCTCCCAAAAAATTTGAYTTTGTTCAGATGACATTTTCCACCTAATATGAGTGGCACACTAGCTAAATACTTCATGAGAAAGGTCATAGGAAAACACTGACTGGAATGAATAACTCAGTTTTAGATGACTGTTGTACTGTGCCCTAATTAATGAACTATTCTCTTTACTCATATCATCACCTTTTTTCTCTTTTCTTTCTTTTTTTTTTTCATCAGTAATAGGTATAGGGTTTAATACTATGCATTTCTAGCAGATCTTGAGCAGACTCCTAGCGGTACTTCACCAAGATTTTTGCAGTGAAGTAAGAGTCTGTTATAGCTAAAATGACAATAGTTATTTCACCRTTTTAATCTTGGGCATAATTTTATGGAGTAAAAAGGAATTCTAATATAAAATGACTCTTCAGTATAAGTTGTACAACACAGAGTGGTGCCAAGAGCTTTGTAGTTGCTTAAGGGCACCCACATCGATTTCTAAAGCTGTTTGCACTACTTATGAAGTATTTAGTATATATCCTCAGAAAGCCTTTCGGTATTTACTGGAGATAAATTTCTGGTGCAGAAATTCACCGGATAAGCCTCTGTGTGGCTCATATCTTCCCTTATTTGTTAAAGCCAAAGTTGTTTCTACTCTGCATTTCCATCTCAGGCATGTTAAATAACTTTCTGCTGTGTAGAAATCAAACATGAAAGATCAGAGATACTTTCCTTGGCTTCTGAGAGGWCAGTATACCATTTCCTTTTGGAGGAGACATGAAAGGGTGAAGATGAGTAATGCTTTACTGAAGCTGCTTTTATGTGCAATATACACAACCTCCCTGATGATTGCGTTTTTGAGCAGAGGTATGAAATAATCAGAGAAGACTTCAGAAATAATTTGTGTTCAAATTCCCAGTGAGGCTGTCTTAAGTAAAGAAGTTGCTACAAAACAGAATTCTATGGCCTAATGTAGTGAGTCCTTCTTTGATAACTAGGCGTTTTTGTTAGCAGCAAATAACCCTAGAGATAGTGTACCAGATGGACATCAGTTAAAGCCATGTTCATGGATTTGGAATTGTACTTCTATGTGTCTTTTGTGTCTTCTACAACTACAGCAGCTTTCAGTAAATAATTTAGAATATGTATTTCTAGAYTAATATAGTAAGAGAATTCTTTTCTATGGATATATGGCATTGATATTTATATCCCTTTGTGATATTTAGAAGTTCTACATAAGAATATTACCTACAACTTGGTGAATAGCAAATTTAGCTATTTAAATAATGAGTTTGATTAGTCAAGTAAAAGCATTTCCTAAAAATTTCTGTATGAACTATAATAATTGAATGTTCTCTTTTTACTTACAGGCAATTGAGTTTAAATATTTTCTCAAGTGTTTTTTAGACTCATTAAATAAAACAGTTTTGATTGTGATTTTATGCCCATTAAATTAAATTTAAAATACTTAAAAATTTTTGTACTAGGAAGTCAGTAATATATGTTGATCTTAACAGGCAGCTAAATCACACAGGATGATTTATTCCTTCAGTCAAAACAGATTGAATTCCAAATATGAAATGTTTATTATGAAACCACAAAAAGCTCCACACCATAGGTTTTATTAAATKTTATTGTAAATTATTTGAGGAATAAATGAATTTAAAAGTTTCATTTATTGACAATATGTGTCTAAATATGKTTTTTTGTCCAAAATTATTTCTATTATAAAATTATARTTGTAATCTATGCTATGTTAAATAMATTTCATATTCACTAGTATAAATTAAGCATTTTATTTTGTGATAACCTGGATACCTGGATACTTGCAGCCACAGCTAGACAAAAATATTTTTCACTTGGTAGGAGTTCTTTGCAAACATCTGAAAAGAAATATGCTTCAGATATCACTGAATTAACGTGATTATACTTAAACTATGTGTCCTGGCTTTAACTGACATTTTGCTTTACTCTTGTACTCCCATTGCTACCATGTAGATCTTAGAATTACATTAAATGCAGGCATATGGATCTACTTAACATGGTTTCACACTAAATTTGTACAGTGCTTGATCTTCCCACTCTATAATGGCACTTTTTTGTTATCAACACATTCATGGCCTACAGCTGACTGCTTTTATAGCTTTTAATTAAAATTTGAAGTAGAAAGTGTCTATTGGTCGTTGTGTGAAACCAGTTATAAMGAAGAGGTTGTACAAACCCTGCACAAGATGGATAACATTTACATCACKTTTCCCACCTTTGTTTTCATGATGATGAGAAGCTCATTCAAGTTAATGATATCAAAGTGGGAGGTCTGGGAGGCAGAGCCTATTTTGTCAAGCACCCTCAATTATTAAGGACTTAAAAATAAATTTGCAAGCCAGAAATCTTATCAATATTTCATTYGATTTCACAGACTTGATAGAGGATCTCTGCTACAGTGTGAGGACTCATTTTTATTCATGTGCTTCAATTTTTTTAGATTGGCAGCTGACCTTCTATATCGTGTTACATCTTTGGATATTAAATTTCTCTCCAAAAGGTATGTTTTCAGAATGCCTGGAATCTATAAACACATTTCCAGTCATGAATTCAAAGTATGTTAATGTGTCACACACTTTGTAATTCATTTCCAYACATTTCTTTACCATATATGCGTGTTTGACCACTAGTCAGTCAGTTTCAGTCTCTTGTTATGAGCAGTTCTGCTGCTTTATTGACTGAGACTGAAATTTGTCTCCTCTTTGAATTCATAAATACAGTGTTTAAACACCCACAACAAAATTAAAATAATTTAAGAAAACTCTTAATGCACATTTCTTAAGTACATTTTTTTATTCCTTTATGGAAAGAAAAAAAAAACCAAATAAAACCAAAACCAAACAACCAAAAACAAACACAAAAACCCAACGGCAAGAAAACCCATTGCCCAGTCTGAAAATTGCTTTGACATTCAGACATTCATACCACCGTCCTTCCTTCCTTCCTTCCTTCCTTCCTTCCTTCCTTCCTTCCTTCCTTCCTTCCTTCCTTCCTTCCTTCCTTCCTTCCTTCCTTCCTTCCTTCC
>CADDXX010000034.1:3106223-3180967 GCA_902810485.1 Alauda arvensis
ATGCTTTACTTTCTGTATTTTTTTAACATTTCTCAAACCAAATGGCATGGTAAAGAGCAAGATTTTTCTTTTTTTTTAATGACTTAGTGAAAAAAACACCATATCTGTTATAGGTTTTCAAATTGCATGTTCTGTTTACATCATTWACTTCTTAAGGATGCATTTCCCAACTCATAGCTTTAACTAAAAAGTGACTACTTTGTTGTCACATGCATAGACTTAAGTCTCTGAAACAATACTAGAATATATKGATTTATATCAGTTGTAGACTTTGTAGTTAGTGTATGAGATATTCTAAACTTGWCATTTGCAGGCAAAAGCATAACATTAAATGACAGTGTCCCTTTATATYGTGAAATGGCAACCACAGGTAAAGGATGAAAGAAAATTGGTTTTGTGYAACAGACAGCCCATTTACCAGCAATAGTTTTAATTTCATATATTTTGTGTATGACCTGTTGTGGAAAATTACTTTGTTCTCTGAAGCATCTGTGCTRGACTGCTGAGAAGAGATGGATTATTGTGTTATGCATTTTTTATTATTATTTTTTCATCCTAGGTGGGTTTGGTGCCAAATGGCAAACCAAGGAGCATACATGGGACAAATCTGGTCACTATGACTTTATTTTCATCTCCTCCATCCTCTCAAAGAGTATCATCCAGTTCAAAATAAGCATGAAATTTTCTTCCTTAAGGAGTGATATTGAACCATCACACCTTTTTTTTTTTCTTTTTTAGGATAACATAGCAAAGTACAAGTTGCAGAAAAATAAACACAACAAATTCCCAGCTTTCTATATATTTCTCYATGACAGATAATATGATAGCTTTATTAGATTTTCTTTTATATTGTATACTTTCAGGCCTCTGGTGACAAATGGATATCAATGGGCTTGGCGCAGTGGTTTTGGAAATTTCAGAATTTATCATACACTGGGTTGAAGGCCACAACCATCCGTCTGCTTCATTTTATGAAGTGTCACTGGAGCTGAATGGAGTCAAGTGTTTTTCATACTTCACCTTCCAGCAGTAGATACTACAGGTAAGTTGTATGGGCAGCTCTGTCRTGCAGCAGGAATGTCCAGTGGCCACAGGCAAGCCTGAGAAAAAGTTTATTGACTGGGACACTTGTGGCAGCATATCATCCAGACCTTTTGTGGAACTTGGCCTGAGCTGGTGCTGCATGTAGCACATCTACTGCAAACAGAGTTAGCAAGTGTCCAGCAGGTTGAATAAAATGCCATTTATTGTTTCTRTGGGGTTAATTGAGTTTTTGAGATGTCGGGTTTTCTTTGCATGTTTTGGATTTTTGAGATATAGGGGGTTTTTGCGTATTTTGGATTGCTGTTCTTTTTTTAAATTCCCCTAACAACCATTGCCTTTTTACCAGTTTTCTCTGAAAGGTAAGTTGACTGGTTAAGTTTTGTTATTTTTTTCCTAAGATGAAAACTTCAGTTTGAGATTTTAATTATGATTCTATGGGACATACATATACACAACAAATAGTGTCCAAAACTGGCTGCAGTACTCCACAATCTACCCATTCTGCATCTTTCAGTTAGTCATTGGTGCTGGCTATTCATACAAATGGATGAAATGAAAATTAAATACAATTGGTTGTTTTGTCATTTAAGCATTGTTCTCATATTCTCAGCCTTACTCTCAGCTGAAAGTGAATGATAATTTGCATCGATGCATATTAATGCATTGTCATGGCAACATTTGCATAAACATTATCTGTGGCATCAGATGGTCATATGACAGTTGCACCCTGAATAATTATGTCTTTTAATAAACCAATAATAAAGATATCCAGACCTTTGCCCTTTTCATTCCATGCACAGATTTGCAATTATAGGTGTTGTGTGCATACAAAGCATTTCCTGGTGGACAGAGAGGTTTTAGAAACAGTGTAAACCCCAGGTCTTTGTCATATTGAATGATAAGAATCTAAAGTAATCTTTTATTTAAGTACATATGCAATTGTGGGATCTTAATCTATGCAAATGGTACCCAGAAGTAGCAGCCAAAGTTCTGTCATTCTCTTTCACTTCTGTGGCATCAAAATTGGGTTCGAAAATATGTGTCCTTTGCACTTTCCCTGTTCAAGATTCTGCCTCCAAATTAATATTCATCCTAATGTTTAGGGGCTTAGCTAYTGTAATTAATCATGTTGTAACTGTAGAAAGATACCTAATACACCATCCCTATGCATTATTTAGRTTATTTCCTTAGTGAAAGAATCAGGCAAGAGATTAATTAAATCAAACACTTTGGGGTCTGTTTTCTCACTGATGTTACAGAGGATTTATATGCAAAACTCAGGTTAGCATTAAAGTAAGTTTGTTGCATAAATCACCTAGGAATTGATAGGAGCAGTGAGACTTTTAATGACCCCTTTAAACACTTTCGTCCATCACTGCTGTTTAGATCATCATTGTTATTAGTGAAGGAATACTATTAAAATGTTTTATGAGACAATACACCAAGTAATTACAGTCATGAACTGTAGCTGAAAGCTCAGTATRCAAGCAAACTATACAAACTTACAATAAATACCAGCACAAGCAAGCTTTCAATGACATTATAATTGTGAACAGTCTCTGAAAAACAGCACTGGTTGTTTTCTATGTTTTTCCTCAAAAAGATGCTATCTTTTCATATTACCAAAGAGAGTAAAAAGCAATTAATCGTCTAAAGGATCTTGATCTGTAGCCTTTTTTTACATTGAACTGCATAATTTGCAAGGTGAATCACAGTGAAAAGAAACCCTAGACTATTTTCTGCAGGTGTTGGAAACTGCTACTAACATCAAAGTCATTGCTGAGTATAAGTTGYTTACTATAACGCTTCCTCACTTCCTTTTTCTGAGGTGAAACCTCTGCCCTGGGTCATAATTTCTTGCTGGCTCCATTTCATAAGAGCTTTTTCCACTGTTCTCCAGTGAATCTCAGGATTTTGACAGATTATTTTATCAATTAAGATTGATAAAAGCAATACGTTTTCCTTTAGTACTAGTAATAGCAATACAAAATCCAACACAATGAACAGTGTTTTCCCACTTATTTAATCTGTCTGTTTTTCTATTCATTAAAGAAAAACCTCTCTAATTTGCAGTGATATTTTTAATGGGCTTTGTAGAAAAGCCATCTTTTCTTACACATCTGRGCATGTCTGTCTCCAGGTTTGGGCCATATCCCTCACATTCATACCAGTGAACATGTTTTGTCAAATTTACAATTTGACTTTGAATCYTGAGAAAGTATGTTTTTGTGTTTAAAAAAATTCTTTATGAGACATTAACTGTTTAGATAATCAGATGTGAGTTTTTATGTTTTTTCAGCTGCAGTAAATCAGCTTGCTCAACTACCATCTTCRTAATGGTAATTATTTAAAAATGTCAGGGATTGTTTTAAAGGATAGATTTAAATATATGGGCCTGTAAGTAACTGACTACCAAAGGTACATTTTTCAATGTTCTTCAACCAGTTCTTTAACTGCACATCTGAAATATTATAAGTGATGCTCTTGAGAAAAAACCTCATGTTTTTATATAATTTTAAACAGAAAACCTGTCTCCATTAACTCCTTTACTTTTTTTTTCTCATAAAGTAGGCAAAAAATAAAGACTGATGCTGTAGAAAGTCTCTTTTCTAGCAGGGGTTGCTAATGCATCACAGGGCATTGTATAGCTAACATTATTCTAGGAAGGATATGTTCCATCTTTACTCTTTATTGAGGTAGTTTTGTGCTTTGTAAACATTATTTATTTGAATATAAGCTGGTAACCATGGGAAGAATTTGCACAAGGAAAATTTACCTATTAGAGGTTTTCTCTATACCAYTGTAAGGTTATTTCTCAGTCTATAATCATGACCTTCAGTGTGGCTCCTTCTCTTGCCACACAGATGAAGAATAGCTACTTAAACAATTGTGAAACTAGCACTACTCAGTTCCTATGGCTCATTGCTGCATATTCATATGATTTTGGAAATTTGCTCACAAATAATTCATTTGTTATCACCAGTAGTTCCATCTCCTGATTGTTGGCTGTATATTTTCATGATATTTTAAAAACAAGTACCATTCTTTGATGAAAATGYACAAATGAGATATCATAAGCTATTAAAACAAAATAAATTATTATGCAAAGTGAAACAAATGACTTAGTATTGTAGGTGTACAGTTTTGAATCCTGAATTGCTTGGGGGCTTGTGGGAATGCAGCAATGAATGCAAAATGTGAAAGCAGAAAAAAAAACCCTAGCATTTTTGAAAGATGGATGACAGTAATTATCATGAGCAATGACTAACTATTGGTCTCCACTTTGTYTCCCCATATTTCTTTCTCTTTTCTTTTCCTTTTGTGAAACATTAACTCCAGGCAGCCAGTTACAAAATGTTAGCATCTTTCAATAGTCTAAAAAGATACAGTCTTTTCTTATGGCTTCTAAAACTTACTGTATCTTCTGCATATCACAGAACATATATGAATATGTGATTTATTGCACTGATAGTGGCTCATACTTTAATTACCACCTGGTAAAACATAGCTTACAAGTATTTTTTTCTTCATATATTAAAATTGTTTTCATCATTAACTTTAGCTGAATTCTATTGCTTGTTCAAAATAAATATTTGCATAAACATACATTAATGCTGAACAACTTTGTCCCCAAGTGATAAAGKCCACATTGCTGTATTTATTCTCGTCCTAGTTGCATCTATGAAAAAATTGAAATTCATCCTTTAATTAAAAAAAAAGAACAGTTAAAAATGAGTTGAAAAGAGGGAGTTTGCTGAGAGGAATATGTCATAGGAATGTCTGTGGATAATATATATGATGGGAAAAATGTTTCAGAATCCATTGCCAGCAAAACTTTTAACTCCTCTGAACCAACTATGCATTGTAATTAAAGAGGGAGTGGAAAAAGAAAGGATATGGTGCAGAGAAGACACAGAGTAGTGGCAAGATCCATTGATCAGAGAAGAACTTTGTGGAGGAGCAATAACGTAAAACAAAAAACCAACAAAAAACCCAAACCAAAAACAAAACAAACAAAAAAAAACCCAACAAAAAACAAAACCCACAAAAAACCCCCCAAACCAACCAACCAACCAAAACTAAAACAAAACACAAAACAAAACAAAAAAACCCACAAAAGCCTCCAAAACAAAATAAAAAGCAACAACAAAAGGGGAAAAAAACCCCAAACAGATCCAACAAGATGCCCCAAAATTATCCAGCAATCCCCAACAGCATAAAA
Source organism: Alauda arvensis (assembly GCA_902810485.1). Classification (NCBI taxonomy): domain Eukaryota; kingdom Metazoa; phylum Chordata; class Aves; order Passeriformes; family Alaudidae; genus Alauda; species Alauda arvensis. The sequence continues at coordinate 3,111,490 of CADDXX010000034.1, forward strand.
CCAATCAAAAAACCCCACTTTTTTCTKGARTTTAGAGTCAAAGAGAAAATTTAGTAGGGCAGCTGAGATTGGAGTAATAGCAAGAAGAAAGAAGACTCCATGAGAAAGCAAGGGCTGGAAAGAAGGGAAATAAAACCTCAGCAAACAAAAAAGTATAAGRAAAAGGTACACTTAAAAGGAGGAACAAAGCACCAGAAGTGCATACCAGGAAGTAATRCAATGGGAACAGGTCAGCTTGGAAGAAATTAATCCCTTTCAAACTATGACACAGTTTTATGTAGAGAATAATTTTCAGGTGAGTGGTGTGAAAAAACATTTTTTTTTCTTTAGGAAAATATATAGACTATCTGGCAAAAAACAAGAACTAGTAAATTGAACTGAGAGGTGGAAACAACATTAAGTACAGTAAACACTTTGCTGTTACATAGAAGACTGGATGTGGAGGGATGACAGGGAAAACCTGGTGTGAAATATAAGATGTGTAGCAAGACAGAGTAAGAGAATAAAGAAATAAAAAAGTGCAAGTCAAGTGGCATTTTCAAGGAATGAGATAACTAAATGAAGAGTTAGCAAAAACATTTAGAATCATGAAAAGCAAGAAGGAAGCAATGAAAGGAAGAAGACACAAATATAAAGAGTAGTAAATTAACAGTAACACAAAAGAAAAATTGAGAAAATGTTCCTCACATRTGGCTTCATATCATCTAATCTTTTAAGAATACAGCAAACCCAYGAGTTACTGAAGCCTATTGAAAATTAGAGAGGGTTAATGCTCTGGKTATTTCCTGACTGCAGAGATTAACACACCTAGGGAAGTTGTTCTGAATTAAACAATTCCCCTGTTGTCTCTGGTGTGTGTTTCAGCAGAGAGCTGTGAGTAGGTAATGTTGGCAACCAGTCTCTCTGTTGACATATGGAAGGGAATTTTAGTTGGAAGTTGTTTTGTATGTTCAGTGCTTACATCCTGGGAGAGARCAGTTTGCAATGTTTGCTCTGAAGTACTTAGCACAATTCTGAGTCCTCTAAACCAATTAATTATATATTAATTATATATTAAAAAGCTGTGTGTGAATTCAATTTATGGGTGTCTATAAGGCATCTATTAAAATAAATCTTTGAATATTTAAAAATCTTCTTAGATTAAACATCAGATGCTTCCCAGACTCTCAAGTTGTTGTTGATTATGCTTAATGGACTAACTTCTAAAAATAAGGAAACATCTTTCAAAAATTGTCTTCATTTCATCCACCCATAAGAAAGAATGAAAATAAATTAAACAGTAGCAARCTATTGATTCAGATCTTATAGCTCAATTTATTCCAACAAGAAACAGATTAATGTAAAAGTCTGACACAGACATTTTGCCCATTTTTTTTCCCTCCAGACTTGGCTGCCACAAATACTTTGTAGTTACTTCTTTCCTCRTTCACTGGAGTTTCTAATAATGTCTGTATATTTCTAAGAATATGAAATTAGTYATGATTTGGAAGGTATATCATCTAGTTGAAAATTMTTAATGTTTCCCTTCTTAGTTTGTTTTGTCAGGAGTAAAAGAGTCAAATGTTAAAGACTGTTCATAGAGATAACTCTTGTTTTACTTTTAATTTAGTGGTACTTTATTTTTAATGGCTTCCCAAAATTATTGAGCATATTTTTCAGAAGTTTTTCAGTGCTTTAAGAACAAAAAACATTGTGTTGTGTCTGAAGGGATGGAGTTTCATAGCAGCCTCTATGGTGTTAGATTTTTTGACATGAACCATTGTGATAGCACACCAATATTAAAACAGGCTGCACAGGGAAGTGGTGAAATCACCACCTGAGGAAGTGTTCAAAAGGCTTGTGCATGTGGTGCTTGGGGAAATGGGCCCCAGCTTATATCTTGGACTTGTTAGTCTTAGAGGTTTTTTCCAAACGTAGTTCTTCTATGGTTCTACGTTTTTTTTTTTTTCTGAAATACTGAGTAAGTTGAGTTGTGCTGAAGATGCACAACTGCAGTAGATGGCTTCTCCAGGCTTGGAGAAGAAAAAAGATTGAGTTTTCATGGCGGATTCGTCTGAAATAATCTTCAAACTATTATTGTCAGGCTGTACTAAGGTTTCACTGGTCCCAAGCTGGTGCTCTGCCTCATTCCTATCTYTATTATTCCTAGTGGAGCACAGCATAATATAATTTGCATATTATATTGTAGAGATCTGATTTGCATGTGACTGCTCCTTGAACAAAGTGAGAGTAAGATCTAACTGGAAAACAAAAATGCTGTGCAAAAGTCCTCATAGCTCTCTGTCTGCAGAAGTCTGTATTAGCTAATACAGACTATTTATCTTCTGGAGAAAAAGTGATGGAAAAGGGAATTTTTAGACCTGGGACCTGAACATGAAGAAGGACTTTCTTTATTGTGACTGAGCACAGGCTGTCTTGTGATGCTGTGGAATCTTCTTTGGAGATGTTTAAAAACCTGTCTGGACACAGTTCTGAATAATGTGCTCTAGGGAGCCCTTCTATGCAGGGTGGTTGAACAAGATGACATCTAGTGGTCTCTTCCAATCTTACCCATTCTGTGATTCTGTGGTTTGGCTAAGCAGGTATCACATAGTACTTCTCCTTCTATGTCAACTATATAAGAGTTACTTGCTCTTTCTCCCTTTGTGATAAACTGTATTGCACTGTGGTGTGTGGTAGGTGGAGAGTGGTGCTTGCAGTCCAGACAGTTATTATATCACTTACTATATGGAATAATTCATTTTCTGCTTGTGGACACACATAGATTTTCCATAATTTGTATTCAGTTCAGATAGCCTCAGTTTCCTGTATATAAAATAGATAACATTCTACTCATAAACAATATTTTTTGATGTGGTTACTATACAAAATGGAAGGGTGGACTATTTACTAGTATYTTAATTTACTTCCTGTTTCATCCTGCCTGGTGTTTGCAGTGTTTTATTTTATTTCTTTGCTTTTACAATTGYGTTGTGTTCAATTTTTGAATTTTTTATTATAAAGTATGTACTTAACAAATTTTCTCAGTAACCTGAGACAAAACACTGGGCATGCTGTCACTTATCTTTGTTCAGTAGTTTACAGTACTGCAAAAAGTACAAACTATTAAATTAGAATACAAGAAAGAAACAAGAATGGAATWAATTTATAAACAAACTTGTAATTACATCATCTAGCATTATAATCTAGTTCCTAGACTCTGCAATTATGCAAAATGAATCTCCTATGCCTGTATTATCATATATCATTAAAAAATGAAGTGTGTTTTAAAATTTAGGAACTAAGGTTATTATAGGAATATTGTTTCCAAGTGTCCATAAATCATACAGAAAAGTATRTTTTCAATATACTGGAACCTCTAAATTTGGTGGTTACAGTAGCTGCAATGCTATTTCAGAAATATAATTAGGAAAACACTTTTTGATGCAGCTGTATTTTTTGATTTTTCTATGGTGTAGCCTGTTCTTATAGATGGAAAAAAGATATTGAAAGTCGGAGACTAGACATAAATTAATAATTCAGTTCAAAGATGAACATGTATTTATAATCACATAATTTTGAATTATTCCATGTTTAAACCTTTGGTTTAACTATGGTAACATAACAAATACTCCGAGTATTTCATGTCATGGCAAAAACTTCTCAGTGGCTTTTTCTATTCCTTCCTCCTTTTCCCTTTACTTTAGGCAGAGCAGAAATCCATTTTTCAAGGAAAGATAGGGTTGCATTCCTTCAGTATATGCTGCGTGTTCAATCTGTCTTAATTTTTTTTCCTTTAGTGCCTGGTTTCTTTCAATTTGTCGTCCAGTAACTTTGTCATTCTGTTCATTATCTGTTTGTGGTACTTTTTTTTCCATATCTGGGATATTTCTTGGTACCTCTGCAGCTGAAACCCTCRTCTTCCCAAATTTTCTGTCCATCTTATTTTCCAGCATGCTGAATTTTGAGTGCAGAATAGTCGTAGAATTAATGTTGAATGCCTGTGTATCTGGGAAATAAGGGATGTATCCTGAATCCATCCTATATTCTGTGAAATGTATATATACAAAACATGATGTCAGTGTGATGTCAATGAYACTCACAACATCCTGAAGGCACTAATTGCCCAGAGCCTTTACCCTCTCAACTCATCTAACAATTTTAGCAATACTCAACATGAGAAAATATTGACACYTTTTAAAGGCTTCTGAAGGGTTTCATGAGGGTGAGTGTGGCACTGCTACACGAAAGAATGGCACGACAMAGCAATCACAAGGGGAAAGAAAAGAGATCTTTATTCAAAATCAGGGTTATTGTATAYTGGAAAAGGGAAAGGTTCTAACTGGGTGAGAAAATTCTTACCTCTACACACACACTGGCTAATACACATGCTTGTCAAGGAAATYCATCCCACTAAGAAGAATGTAAACATCTAAGCTAGTTAGAAAACAACACCTGTTATTTACATGAAAAACCATGGGAAAACTGACTCTAAGCTACAACTTATCAGAAGGCTTAAAAATTCAGGGTAACAGGTGAGGGAGCRAATAAGCCAGTCAGTGTTTAAGCCRCTAATAAAGTGTATTTTGGGAATTCCTTACAGTCAGTTGACAAAAAGAATTATACATGTAAGTGATTAATGTGTGGATGGTCATAAATGAATTACACAATTAGTGGCAGCATGAACAGCAAACCTGAGGCTTTATATATAATTCAATGCTGATGCATAATAGAGTGTAAGTATTGGCTGATGTAAAATTGACTACAAATTTACAATTTAAAACTTTGATTTTAGTGGGAGCAATTCACAAATTCTTTTTTGCATGTCAATATCAGACTAGTGTTATAGCTACAATAGTATGCCCCACATAATAAAATTGTGAGAACTCAACCGAATTCAGGGTGGATTTTTTTTTTGGTTGGTTGTTTTGGGGTTTTTTGCCATTATAGAAACTGGTTTTTAAATTAAGAGACGGGACTTAAACACCATCTGCTATCCCCATTATCCTTCTTAACAATGAAAACCATGGTGGGATGTAAGGAAAATGTTCTTTTGCAGGTGGATGATTGAGAAATTTCAACACTTTAGTGGTGGTACTGGAGGAAGCACCTTCCACTAATGAGACTTTGGAGCAAACACTCAGTTGGTATCAATCACAGCAGTTCATTGAAGAGGACACCACAGCCCCAATGCCTTTGAAGTTTTCCCTTTACCTGGTTAGACTTAGGGGTTAGTCTGCCTCTCTGAAAGGAAAGTCATGTGAGGTACTTATTACAGGACTGAAATGCTTTTTTTCACATCAAGTAGTACAGTAAGCAGATCTGTCTGTAGAAAGTGAAAGGAAATGAAAGAAGMAGCAGTCACATGAAACTACCTGTGACCAAATCTATTTTCTCCTAATGAATCAATTTACACATATTTATTCAGAAACTACTGTGCTTGTAGCTCACACCTATTCCTGGTGCCAGGAATGCTTGAACCTGACTGTGATTTCTCCAGACTAATAATAGGGATATTAGGTACTTCTTGAAAATTATTATGACTCTGTCTAGACAGGTGCTTATCCATGAAGTAACAAGCTGCCTCTTAAAAGTCAAAAAGATTCCTTATCTTTTTAAGGTTAAACAGGTGGTGAGGTGTTTGTGACATCCAGAGCATTATGATTTCTTGCTCTCAGCACTTACTTAGGCTGCCTCTTCAGATTGAGGCAGCTTTGCAGAATTTCCTTTGAAGACAAGCAAATTAAGAAGGAGAATGTATTCCTAAAATCAAAGCGGAATTATATACATTTCCCCACTTCCAGAAAGAAACCATTTTAAACATATAAATACTTTCAAATTTTCCATTGGCCTTCTATTTGGAGTTTAGTGCTACCATCCTATTAATGGAGTACAGGAAAAAAGAGATCCAAGCAAAAAACTGATGCATCCATAGAACTCATAATAGTTTTTCTGGTCTTTATCCATCTAATTCAGGAAGGCATGAAAGTATGTGAGGTTACACTTTGCTCAGCAAACTTTTTTGTTTTGAATTTGCTTTGTTATGAATATGAGAGTAACATGGAAYGAGTAGGTTTCAATTCATATCTGGCTGTCTATCACTCCTGTCTAGTCAATGGGAAGGTATAAGTGCAGTTACARGGATATTTTTCTAATTCATTCTATGAGAGACAYCCAATCTCAGGAGATTAGCCATGATCTGAGTCTACCTTCCTTTCCTTTTCATTAACTATATAGTAGATACSTAAAGTAAGCTGAGAGAAGTCCAAATCAATAAATAGACAGTCAAAGGTTTCAATATTTAAACCCAAAAGAGAGTACAAACAATTTTTTAAATCTCCAATATTTAAATRGGCTGTCTTGATGCTGACTTCTTCCCAATCACATTGTATGCAGGAAAATGGAGAATGCGTGTTCTGTACCATGTTACTGCAGAACTGGTAATAATTTGTTCTTGTTTCTCATGCTTCTCCGTGAACAAAACATCTGAATCAGGCATAGAATTTTTGTAGCAGACCTTTTATAAAATATATTTTATATTTTACTAATAGATTTTGGATTCATCYATTGGATCAAATTCATTTATCGTCCAATGAATCCAAAATTATCATTTTATAAAACTTTGTGGAATAATCTGTGGATAAATATCCATACCTTTTATAGATCAAAAAATATCCTGCTTCTGTAAAGAATCAAATATTTGGTGTATGTTTGCATCATGCATCAGGAGTTTTTTGGTTTTCATTTCTAGTTAAATATTTGTATACATAATTTTTTCTAATAAGTGAAACTGAAAATTGGTTTTGTTCAAAAGATAAACAAAGAACRTTTCTTAATTAGATCTTTAAAATATCTTTTGTGTTGAAGTTATGTGAGTTTGAAATTATACCTAGAAAGATTTTTTTAAAAACAACCCTTACCTTTCACTTTAAAATAACTGAAAACATCATCATTAATTAGGAATAATTCAATTCCAAGCATAGATCTTGCAGGCAAACCTGTGGAAAATTTGACTAAGTTTAAAAAAAAAAAACTTCTGAATCAGCATCTCAATGCAAATTCTATTTCAGTCTAAAATGTAGAGAATCTGAAGTTATTTTTGTAGCGGTTTAAATCAAATAACTATTTAAGGAGAAGGAGTGAAAAACACCCAGCTCTAAAACCTTTTCACAAAGGAGCAGTAAAGGTAGTGACTGAAATACAATGTTGCAGAAAGTCCCAGTAATGAATGTAAATCTCAGCTTCTCTCTGGGAAACACACACACACACACACACAAGCTCACCTACACAGTCCCCAGCATTAGTTACTGCACTTATATTTTGAAGAAATGTAAGCCTCTCTGCAGCTATTGATCTGCAGACTTTCTGAAATTAAACTGCCAGGTATCACTGTGTTCTTGATATGTTATTGATTTTCTTTGGAATGTTTTGAGGAAAAAAATATGACAGAGCTGTAGGACAAAGAGAAGGTCTCAGTTTTATTTAGTAGACAACTTGATTATGCAGCAGCTGACCACAACATTTTTGTTCCTTTCCCCAGCTTTCCTTTGAGAATTGCTGTTAAAATAATGGTGTTTTCAGGGGTTAAAGTGACCTCCTGAATCACCAAATCTTTATCGATCTGATTCACAAAGGTTCTGAGTCCCTCAGGTGGCAAAACATTCACCTGCTGCTTTAAGGCAACTTTGACTTTGTTTTGTATCCTTCAGAGCCTGGTGTTTGTGGAAAGAACATCCAACACATCATAGACCTGCCTCTTGTTTATAGGCATTGTTCAATTCACAGCCCTGATACTGCATTAAGTTGCACTCATCTTTAGCTTTCAGGGTCACCTTTATAAAAGGAAAAAGTTTGTTCACAACCAGTTTACTGCTGCAGTGTCTTTGATTCAGARTATGGAATAGGGAAAGAGACCAGGAGATTTTTACAGTTGTAGATTAGACAGTTACACTAAAGAATTTACTTTTTGCCTTCTTATCAATAATTCCTGACCAAACAGCTCTTTGTTGCTTTTAATCATCACAGCAATAAATTGTTATTTTCACCATCACAGCTGATACCCATGCTTCTGTACTGGCTCTGGCTGGGATCGGGTAAATTTACTTCAGAGTAACTTGTATGAGGCAATGTCTTGTTTTTRTGAAGAGAACAGAGTTGACAACACATTGAGGATTTTTTAGCTGAGCAGTGCTCRCACAGTCAAGGCCTTTTCTGCTTTACACRCTGCTCTGTCAGTGAACAGGCTGGGGGTGCACAAGGAATTGRGAGGGGACACAGCCACAAYAGCTGACTCAAGCAGACCAAAGGGCTATCCCATATTGTATCATGTCATGCCCAGTAATACAAGTTGCATGAAAGATAGAGGAAGGAGGGGATGTTGAGAATTGGGATGCCCCTCTTCCCAAATAAAGTAACAATTACGTATGATGGAGCCTTTTTTTTCCTGAGCACCTATCTGCCCATGGGAAATGATGAATTAATTACTTCTTTTGTTTTGGTACTGTGCACAGCTTTTGCTTYACCTATTAAATCATCTCTATTTCAACCCRTRGATTTTTGTGCTTTTCTTATTCTCTTCCCATTCCACTTTGGGACAGTGAGCAAATGGCTCTGTGAGGTTGAATTGCCTGAATTTACATCACCTAATTGTTGCCATCCAAATATTAGGTATTGTGAAGGAAAGCAACACCCTTCAAACCTGTTCCAGCTCTCTGCAGTCCTCTCTACCATAAATCAYTTATGGCCCTGACTTTATTATGTAGAAAATGTAGGATGAATTTAGGTGATTAAGGTGACCATTATATTTAAGGTTCCTTCCAACACAGGCCATTCTGTGATTCTGTTATCCTTACTGTAGACAGAGTGGAGGTCAACATCTCCCTTTTCTTTCCTCAAAGAGCTGCTATCCAAGCTGTTTCATAATACCTTCCTCTAATCGTTTCCTTGAGTATAAAATTACTTAACAGCATCAAAGTCTTTGGGTGGAGTTGCAGTACACAGTATACTAAATCATATACTACTAAGAAAGGACCATTTCAATTCCTCTGCCAGTACTATAAAAAATCATAGCCTCATACCACATAAATGCRTCCAGCACCTGCAGCCTGTATACCTTTTTGAGAGTTGTCCATCAACACCACAGTGACTCACCTGTGCTATGTGTGCTTTTTTCATTTTTTTTTTTTTCAAAAAACTTTTAGCAAAAATTTTGGCCCAAAATAATATTGTTCTCTCTCAGGTAAGAAAACCTAAAAATCAATTATGATTCCATATTGAGTGAGTGTCTAGAAGAGCCCTCTCTTATGAAACAACCTATGCTGTCATTGTAATTACTCAGAAAGATTGCCAACAACTGAGATATTACTGAAAGTGTAAGACAATATGAATTTAATATTCTAAAAACTGGTCAAAAGGAAGAGATTAAATACAGAGCTTTTGCTAYAACTTTAAAGTACTAGCAGATATATGCTTAGTAATATTTATTGAAGAGCAATGTAACTTTTTAGTTTTCTTATGAGAGCATCTCTTTTATGACATTTTACTGTTGTAACTGTTGGTTAGTGTTTCAAAACATTTTCCCTGAATTATAGCCATGTAAACAATTCCATKACAATTTGGGTTAATATTCTTTGTTTTAAAAAATTCTGACATAGTTGAGAAAATTACTGTACTTTGCTGGAAAAARGCCTTAAATTCACAGGATCAACACTTAAAATTTTTAAAAGATTTCATTATTTTCAGACTAAGTAACACCTGTATCTGTTTTGCAAACATTCTATGGCATCACTGCTCAYAGAAGTGTTTTTTAATTTCCGGACTGAACTTGAACTGTATCAAAAATGCAATTTCTCTTTGATCATTAGAGAAGATCATTGCTTSATGATACAACCATGGAGTCCTTTGTTTTCAAACTGAAAGTTGCAATACTGGAATGCWGCAGAATCGTCAGGTATCAGAGTGGTAAGTCTACACCTACAGTAAAATGTTGGATATTTTACTTTCTGTCAGAAGATAAAATTATATTGTTTTCAGTACTGTCTGTTAGTATGTGACAGAGTTTCATACTTTCTGAGGGTTTAAATGGTGACAGAAATTGCTAACGGAAAGTTTTCTAAATGGCAAGGAATTGTCTTAAGTCTGTCTAAAYTGGCCTTGTATTTTCCAAAGAACAATAAATCATTACATCTTGAACTTGTCCACCCACAGATCCCACATAAAGACTTAGGAAATTTTCAAATGATAGCAAACTTGTGGTCAAAGAGGGGTTTTAAGCTTCCTGAAGCAAAGCTGAAGCTTTGGCTTTGTAACTACCACAGCAGACATCTGAATGCATATAAAAATCATAGTATACAAAAAGCATGGAAAAAAATTAAATAAGCAAGGTAGAATTCTGGAAAAGTACTTGGATATGTATTTGAAGTAGTACATGTGGTCATAATCTCTTTTTTTTTTTTGTTTTCTTGCATATTAAAAACCTTTGGTTTGAATATCTGTTTTTTGCACAGAATTTTTTTTTTGTTGTTATTTGTCTTCACCTCTTACTCTTATCATAGAGACTGGCCCACTGTGCTGTTTCCTGAAGATTATTTTTTAATTAAAGTGGCTGATCTATCTGTTTTGCTAGAATAGTATGTTTCTCAATCCTAACAGTGGTTTCTGAAGACAAATCAAGAATACTAAATAATTATCTGGTAAAATCACCTGGCAAATCAGACTTAAAAATAACTTAATCAAAATGCTRTCTCTAAATAGGGCATGTGAAGTTGCTGAAAATACTTACAAATTTGAACTCTGAGTTGAATTTGTTTGGATTTTAAGAGCTAGTTACTCACATATTTCTATGTGAAATATTTCTCTACAGAGGTAACGCATTTTTGCCTTTCTTGCAAATGAAATGTGATAGATTGTTTATCTTGGGCTGCTTTACCTCTTGCCTCCCACTCCACACAATACAGTTTTATGAGTAAATGTCAGGTAAACTATTTCTGCACATAAATTTAAATGTGTCTAAGTACCTTATAGAGCAAGAATCAGTTTGAGAATTTCAGAGGTCATTAAAATRACTTCATAATATAAATCCATTCTAACCAATTTGTCTTTGTATATTTTATTTTCTTTCTTTGTTGGATGTTGCTGATAATATTATTAAAATTTTAGAAATGTGAAACATTAAGAGTATACAATGTCACTTTTTAAGCTATARCTAATTCTTGAAATAACTGACTTACATGAAGACTACAGTTATTTATGTAATAATAAGATGTCCAGTGATCCAGCTGAGTTAGTATTGAAATCGGTTAAAATGAAGAGTTGCTTAACKGTGTTACACTTAGCCTTGGTATGTACAGTTAATTTGTAGCAGCTAAAACACATGCTCTTCCAATCCCTTCAATTCAGCCATGTAATCTCTCCCAAACTCATAGTCTCTTTAGTCTCTTGTCACCAGCTAATTAATCCTTATCATGCATTTTTAAAAGGCCAGTTTATGAAGTCAGATTAGGAAAAAAAGGTCAGTGAAGTGTACATTTTTTTTTAATGCTTCTTTTAGCATCAGCAAAAAGGACAATTACTGTTTTAGAATTGCAGATACATTTAGCTAATTTCTACATGGTTGCATCAGAGACATTCCATTCTATAATTACTGAAGTCTTCAAAGAAAAATACCGGGGAGAAAAAAAAGCCTGTCTTTCAACCATCACTGAACTTCTCATTCTAGTAGAAGTGCAAGGCCAAAACCTACAAAGGCAAATATTGAAATACAGAAGCAGTAAATGATCCCTTCTCCCTTTAGCAYTTGATGATAAAAATCTAAACCATCACCCAAATATCCTGATATCCCACTTTTTCTTTTTATTCTTTTGGTCTTCAGATGTGAAAGTTCTCTTCCAATCCAAATGATTTTGTGATTCTATGCTTGAGCTATTTTTAAAAGAGCAGAATAATTTCTTTTAACACTTGTTACRTTTTACTAATTCAAGTGTTTCAGAGGGACTGAAATTATTCTTTCAAAACCAAGAAGAACAAAAAGGTGGAAAAGTGCAATGAGAAGAGATGGGCCATGAAGGCAAATTACACTGACTTTTAGTTTGGTGGCCAAGTTTTTAATAAAGTCAACTTTGTGAGGAAATGAAGTTCAAAGTGTATGCAATTAAGATATATTCTACTTAGAAAAAAGAATGCAGCTGCTGTTTAYGACTCTTTAAAAAGGCCACATTAAAAAAGAAAACCCTAATATTTAAATTGAAAGCTGAAATTTAAACTAAACCTAGAACAATTTGCCTTGTAAATAGTCTCCCTCCCCWCTAATAATCAGACTCTACCATTTTTACAAAAAAAACCCCTCAGAATTGAAAACTGTAAGGAAGCATTGTTTTGCAAGTAAAGAATTATTTGAAAATTTTGAATCAGAAAAACTGTATTTACTGTAGGGGAATTATAAAAACATGTCATATAAAAAAATGGAGAAGTGCATTTTTTGTAATATAAAAGAGAGAATGATGATCAGGTTCTGTGGTTACAAGGTAAGACAGTTTATAGAACAAGCTTATTGGCATTAAAGATATATTTAGAGAGATATTTATACAGGGATAAGAAAGGTTAGATAAAAAGTATTTTATTATATATAAAAGTGCCCAAGATTTTAAGTAATGACAGTCTGCCCTGAATAGTATTAAAGTCAATTTAGCTCGATACTCAGATTTCCTAAATGGATAAAAAGGGTCAAGAGTGACTGCAGATAAGGTCAATCAAATAATGCAATGATTCTGTTAGTTGTTTGGTACATGTGTTATTTAAATATTTCAGCTTTCTAAAATATGTGGTAGGAATATCAGAACAGTTTATTGATACACAATGCAAAATATTATATTTATCACTGCTGTGGTGGGGAAAAAATCAACCCCCAAATCCCAGTCTCCCACACTGTAAAAAAACCACCCAAACCCACACCAACTTGTCCCCACAATAATTTGTTTCTTTGCTATTTGAGATGTGACTAAATTCTCCTTAATTACATGAGTGAAAACTTCCTTTACTTGCATTTATTCTCATGGACCTTCCCATGTATAGTGTACTTGCAAAAAATAGTGTTATAGAAATGCAACATTTTTTTTCAGAAATGAGAGTCAATATTTTGTTTAATTAGTTGCAGATCTATTCCTTTGAATAGACCCACTTGAAACAGAAAATAACACTCTCTTGTTKTGAAAATCTTGCACAAGTATCGCTGACCTAAATATAATTAATGAGCACTGAAGTGAAGAAGGCATTAAAGATGAAGCTTGTTGATGACAGAAATCATTTGTTGCAGATTAATAATCTTCTGTTGATTGGGTTATTGATGCTATTCCCAAGATGTGACCATGGCAATTTACAGGAAAATGAATACTTCTTTGTTTCCACTCTTAAATAGCAGTACGTCATGACATAACAAAAGAAGTGGTTGACATGCCACATTGGTAATTTAGTTGCAGCTCCATTCCTATGAATCACTGCCAAGTAATTAATCTTTTACCTAGGAGACAGTACTGGGGATAGTAATAAAATGTGGAAACAAAAATAATTTTTATATGAGGAAGGGAAAGTACATGGTTTAAGGGGCATTAATACTTTGCAYAAATATGAAGAAATTGAATTTTGGTGTCAGTGTAAGAAAACTCTAATTGATGGATATTGCTACCATAAAACAGTTGTACAGAGGAAGGAACTGAACCTGGATAACTGCACATGAAATTTGTAAGTGTTGCAACAATAAAAATTGTAAGACGTTTTCTACTTTGTATGCAGCATGTACTGTTTTCAGTCTAATTGGTTTTTCATGGATTTGAAGACACATTCTACAGATAGGAGTGCATCTGTTTTCCCTATGACACACATTATTCTGATTAAATATTTGAAATTAAGATGGAGTGATTTCGTGTGTTAGTTTTGATAATGGTGATTGGTTCAATGAAAAAAAATTGGCAGTCTCTTATAAATGTTTCAAAAATCTGAAGTGGCATGACTTTGTGATTAAAATTGTTTAATTAGCATTTCCTGAAATACTAGGAATTAACCAAAGAACAGAATTGMTGTAAGAATCATCTGGAAATTTTGCACTATAAAAGTGATTTTTTTACATCTATGCCTGCTTTTTTATAATTGTATCTGTATGAGATCAAAGTAGCTAATTCTATTTCTCTAGCTAAATTTTCCTGTTAATTTACAATGTGAATTGACTCCTAAAAAGAAAAGCAAAAACTAGCCTTGTATTCTTTAGAGCCTTTCTGCATGAGAGTTTTTATTTAAAAAAGAGTTGCTCTCTGCATCAGGACATGTTAATGAAGACAAAGTAGGAAATACTCAAATTCTTCTACTTTCAAAAAAAGATTCATAGAATAACTTGGGTTAGAAGGTRTAGGAGAAGGGAAWACAGGTGACCTTGCCCCTAATAAGTAACAGCTGAGGTAATTACCCAGTATTGCCTCTCCCCTGATGAGTCATAGCTMCAGCCAATGAAGATAAGAGTGRTAAAAGGGAGTGAGTTAGCTGGTGAGCAGGATTGTGAACATGAGAATCRTGAGGAGGAGGGATCCTGGGGAGAGAGCATCAGTGCTGTSAGKTCAGTCTGGAGTTAGAGMCTGTTTTTAGAACCTGCGGTCACAGTCTAGCTGGGTAAAAGCCTGCATTCAGAATCTGCAAACTAATCCATGCAGCCACAGTTTAGCAGGAAATACCCAGCAGTTAGAGGCTGCAAGGGAAACCTAAAATAGGAGCCTGCTGCAGCCAGAGCCAGTGAATACTTGGAGTCAGGATGGCTAAGTTGTAAAGAGCAATAAACCAGGACCCTTTTTGTGCTGTGATAAACATGAAGTCTGTGTCCTGGCTCACTTTGACCCTCTAATGAGAGCTCTGCTGCAACAAGAAGGGACCTTTAAAAGTCATCTAGTCCAGCCTTCCTGGAATGAGCAGTGGCATCTTCAATGAGAYCAGGTTGCTCAGAGCCCTGTCCAATCTGATTTTGAATATTTCTTAAGTTGGAGCATCCACAACATTTCTGGGCAACTTGTTTCAGTGTTTCACCATGCTCATTGCAAAGAAGTTCTTTCTTATATCTAGTCAGTTTCTACTTATTAGTTTAAAGTCACTAGCTCTTGTTCTCTCACAAGAGATCCTGCTTTAAAATCTGTCCCCATCTTTCTTATATTGAAAAGCTGCAATAATGTATCCCTAGAGCCATCTCCAGAATGAACAGCCCCAGCTCTCTCAGCCTGTCTTCAGACAAGAGGTGCTCCAGCCCTCTGATCATSTCCATGGCCTTTGGACTTGTTTCAACACGTCTTCCCTGTGCTGAGGACCCTGAAGCACTGGAGGTGGGCTCCTACATGAGGAGAGTAGACAGGCAGAATCACCTTTCTCAACCTGCTGACCACATAGCAGAAAAAAATTATTRTGCCTACTAGAAAAATCAATATTTAAAAGAGATTACTGACCTTTCCATTCAACAGTGCTAGAATGCCCCTACTTTAAAGTAGGAAATTTGACAGTTTCCAATTATTATTCTTACATTGGGTGCAGGTTTTACTGATTTTATCATAATCTACAAACCATTGGCCAAGTGAAAAAGGTGCTATAAAATGAGTTTGCTGAAGGCTTCTTAAATATTCTCATCAAAAATCTRCAAAAACTGCAGTGAGGTGAACTGGGTTTTCTTTGACTATTCCCAGAGGCTTCAAGGTACATAGCACACAAACATTGAAAACATAGGAAGTAAATTTTATTATTTGTATTCTCYTCTATCTGCAGAATCCAAGAAACAAAAGCTGGTTTGAATAAAGAGAAAAAAGGAGCCAGCATTAAAATAAAGTGTAKAGTATACAGGCTGAATGAGCATCTGGCATAGGTGATTAGGTATATGGAGAGAATTAAACTAAGAAGCAACAGAAATATTGAATAAGAAAATAACAGACATGAGTGTTGGAAAAGGAAATATATCACTATGGACACCAGATTAGTTGTAGGAATGAGGACAGATTTTTGATAAACCCAAATTATAGTGCTTAACCACAATGTTTTTTAGACAATTCAGCTACATTAACAAAGGCTCATGTTAGGTGAAGACCTCTGTTTCTGTGCTCTGCCTTGTTCTTTTYAAATTTTTGTCTGGTAATATGGTCCCCTGTTCTGTTGTCAGGTAAATACATTTTAAAATAGATCCTTTTCCTTCTCCTCAGTGTTATTTTGAATAATTTTCTTATTAAATACTTGGATATTTTTAATGTGCATTTGTCATACCACCTCACATCTAAAAAATAAAATTGGTGTAGTGAAATATTTTAGAAAAAGCACATGAGTCTGCAGAATTAGGACCTTTTACAATTTCTTATCTGTCTGACACTATGTGTGTTTTGGATTGGGACATCTGAAAAAAAAAAAAAGCTTTACAAATGCAACATGCAAACTTGTTACATTACTCATTTAATACTTTAAGTAGCATCAGAGGTACTCTGCTGTTGAAATTCCATAATATATTCTGACTGGTTTAGATGGCTGGCTGGTATTGAACTTTACTAAATTATGAGCTTTTCTGCGACAGAAAGACTGGATGAAGATATGAAATGCTGTCTATCCTGTTTTAAACACTTTTTTATTTAAAAAAAATTACGATGATTTTATAAATTCACATTAGAGCTATTTTTGCTAATACATTTGATGGTGATTCTTTGAGTGATCCTAAGACATTCACAAGAGAATCTAGATTAGACAAGATTTATCTCACATATTTTAAACCACTTAAAAATTAAGAATCTTATCTGTTCTTTCTTAGTAGGATGAAATAAACATTTTTCAAGAGTAAAATATTACATACAAAGTCAATCATTCACTCTAAGATTGCATAAATCATTGCTTGGATGTTATTTGAACATTTCCCTCTCCATTGCCACAAAAGTCAGTGTAGAGTATATTAGTAYAAGGTAAAATACTCATTAGGAAAGGCACATTTAACACTAGCTGTGCTCAGTGTTACCAGAGGAATTTATATTTTGAAAGAGACTATTTTGCTGATTATAGTAAAACAAAATCAAATGTCTTACAGTAGTAGTGAAAGTATTGATGTCAATTACATTGTACATACTACACAGAGAACACTTGAAATGTGTTAATGAGGAAGAGACAGAGGTCATTTCTCTAACTGCTAATTCAGGATTATGCATTTTGGCAGAAGGTGGATGACATAACAGAAATTTCAAATGTTACATTAGGTAGAGYTAAGTGCTTCTGCTATAGGATTTGYTTYACAGTTGTAATGTTTTTTTCCAGAGGGAGAGAGAATCAAGTCATATTCCTTTAATCTTAGCTGCATATACATGAAAAACAAAAGCACTGCAGATCTTTGATTCCTATAAGAAATATAGTTTGTTTGGTTTCATGCTGCTTTTGATTATTATTAATGATACAGTTATTCAAGTCATTCTATTCATAACATATYTGAGTTCCCTTACTGAGGGAGATAAAAGAATTTTAACCTTATTTAGAATTTTTCTTTTTGTCACTATACACATTAATTTTAAAATTTAGTTTTTAMGTTTGTTTTGCAAATAAGGGCCTTTATGACTGTTTAAAAGCTTCTAGCTGATCATTATAAAAAACTTTGTGGAGGATGGGGGTACCTCAGGGGATGATCAAGATATTAAATATTTGCCTACCTAGAGGTCTGACAATAATGAAAAAGAAATTAATAAAATTCCTGATGATTTTATTGTTTGATACTAATATCATTCTATTTTATCACAAGTAGGAAAAACCAGTCCTCTTTTAAAAACATTCACAGTACAAAAATTCCAACTTTAGACTTCATTAAGGCATTCTGTAAGAAGTATCTTCCTGCTTGCTTCTGATCTCATTCTTATCTTGTCATAAATTTAAAGAATATTGAGGTTTAAAAAGCATCCAAGGTCCTCAGTCCAACCTCTGACTGAACACCACCTTGTTAACTAAACTGTMTCTCTAAATGCCACATCCAGTTGTTTCTTGAACACTCCATGGATAGTGACTTCACCACTTCCTTGGGAAGTCTGTTTCAGCACTTGACAACCCTTTCAGTGAAGAAATTCTTCCTAGTGTCCAACCTGAACCTCCCCTGGCACAGCATTTTGTCTAATTTTGAGTGTATTACTGGAAATCAATGCATATGATGATATGCAGGTGATGAGTGTGTCTGTGTAGGTGGGAGGGGAAAGAAAGACAAGACATTGGAATACGCAAACCACCCTGAGCAACTGGGCACTGACAGCAGAACTTTCAGAATTTTCACTAAAAAAAGTTTAAAAAGATGTGAGCTTTGCTGTAGAGATGTTAAATGTATATTTCAACTCATCTTTATACTATTGTAGTTCTTTTTTAAAAAATCACAAATTCTTGTTCTTTTTTATCTATAATTTCATAACACAATTTCTGTCCAAAGTTATCTAAGACCTTTTAGTTTTTCCTATGAACCAGAATATCTTTAGACAGTGAAACAGCAATTCAAAGCAGAAAACCCCAGAAAAATAATTTCTTAGACCATGTCTGTGCATTTTCAGGCTTTATGCCACTAGACAGCAGCAAGGAACCCACATGTGCTGGAAGTCCTAGTAAAAATGAGCTGTGAAGGTGTTCAGGGATCTGGCTTCACAGTCTGATGATGTGATAGCCTGTTGACCACAGCTGGGTTGAATTGAGCATCCAGGTGGAATACAGCCAGATGATTATGGGGAGGTCTGGCTCTCAGACAGACCTACCAAAGGGAAATCTCAAATCCAAGTTACCACAAACATGAGGCTCTCTTAATTTGCTGGGTTGTTGGCAGAACCAGTTTGGTTTTATGATTCAGCGTTTCTGTCCCTCAGTCCTTACTGACAATTGCTTCTTCCATTCATCTTGTTAAACAATCAAGGTTTTTTTCTTTATTTATGTTTTGCTGATAATTGTCTAGTCAAATGGGCTCTTTTTTAGATATTTGTGGTAACTACCCAGTCAAACATGAAAATGCCATCTTCACTTACTTATAGAATATCACTTCACTTATAGAACAACATAAAAAAGGAGAATGACTCTATATGGGACTTTCCTGTCTTCTTACCCTTTCCCCTCTTCATATCCCTGAAAATAAGAGCAAGGAGCTAAAACCTCCAAGTTACAGAGAATGCAGTCATAGCAATTTTAATGTAAATGCTTTCAAAGTATGTCTTTGCACATTCCAATTCATAGCTATCCCACTGGAACACATGGAGATCAGTTCTAATTTATGTCAAGCTGCTGTGGTCACAGAGAGCTGAAAATAAAGCCCAGCACCTGTCATTAACATAAAAGATTTTTCTTTATTTTTATAGAAAAAAAATAGAAGGAAAAAAACGGTAAGAGTCTGTGGGAGGTCTATTCACAGGGTATTTTTCCTTGACCTAGGACRATCTTCCTTAGCAACCCAATGTCCATTTAAATATAAAATATGTTTCTCAATCTTCAAAATAAATTTCTACCAAAACTGGCTACTAAAAAACTGGCCTGTCTTGAACTCAGCAGATAATATACTTCTTTGACTATTACTTTCTATAAGGCTAGTCACAGATTATGTCATATCCTGCACCCTGCACATTAATTGGGCTGTTAATTATATTAGGTCAGAGAAAACATAATAAGAATAGCTCACAGAGAGACCAACTGATATAAAACTTTATGTAAGATAGTTGATTTTTTAAAATTAAATTTGTTTTTACAAAACTTGATAATGGTTTGAATTACTTGAGCATCAGTTGACAAGTGAGTGCATTAGTTGTGTAGAGGGGATGATGTCCACTCTGTCTTTAGTGTGTAGATTGTCTTCACTCTGCATTATATTTATTATGCAGAACTGTCTTATCATCATCCTTATTATCAGCCTGTGTATGGTAGTTGCATGCTTGTTCATCATTGTTCACTATAATTCCCCATTGATTAAAATCACTTCGGAAAATTAAAGCCTTTCCTCAAGCTTGGACAAAAATATCTTCAGTTCCTGAAAAGTCTTTTTGCAATGGCAGGAGGTTTTAAGAAATAATTCATATTTATGTTCCTTTCAGAAGAATATTCTTGAGAAATGACATGTACTATGGTACTGGAAATTTTATCTTCCTGTCAGAGCTGATGTGGTAAAGTCAACTGAACAGGATAATAACATATCTCTTGTAAAGGTGGAAGGTGAGTCAGTGCACAGGGGAAGAAAGATGAAAGAAGCTTTCAATCTCAAATTTTTTGGAACAAGCAGTAATGTGATAGCCAGCCTTAGCTGGCTAACATGATGTGTGCCAGGCCTAAGAATACTGAATATGTAAATAAAGTTAAATAAGTTTGGAACTGAAACACAGAAAAATACCCCCAAAGACATTGAAACTGTGGTGCTTTGGAAGTAGAAGGAATAYTTTCATTTTAAGAATGGCGCTTGATTATTGTTAAAATATATTCTCCATGGAATAAATGGAAAATAATGGAAACAAAAAAATAATTAGTAAGCGTGATTTTTCTTTTAACAGTGAAAGGGAAAAATCATTAAATACATTGGGGAGATTTAAAAATATCTTAAATAATTAAAACCCTCACTATAGGCATTCTAAATGTTGTGTACTTTTGCAAGTAACGGTTTGTCTTGGAAAGCTTATATGTAAGTGTAGTAAGTTTTCTGAACAAGTGATTTCCTTAATGTTTCCTGACTAATGTGGATAAAATGTAGGAAAAATTGCTGTGGTTAAAGCATAGGAAATTAGATGCACTCTTATTGCACTCTGCTGTGCATTTTCTTGATCAAGAATATACTTCTTCAGTGACCTCATTACTCAAGGCTGTGAGTAGGCTGGTTTCTGAGAATTTACCCCAGAAGTCTAGAGTTGATTTTTAATWTCTTCTTCCTCTGCTATTCTCCAGTAAACAGAATTGTTTCCAGAAGATGAGCATATATTCTACTCTTTAGGAGAAACCTGCTCTTATTTTTTCCTTATGTGACTTTGAACTCATTCAATGAAACAATTAATTTAGAAAGTATCTTCAAGTTTTAAATAAACAAAAAATAGTCCCATATAAGATCTTATCATCTATATGGATAATAAAGAGCTCTGTAAAGTCTCAAGGACAAATTAACCTTTAGGAAAACTAACAAGCAAAATGGAATATCAACTGCTACTGTTAGATGTCTATAAAATGTTTTTGTTGTGGTTAATGAAAAAAACTATATGATACTTTTATACCAAGTAAGCATGAAATACATGGTGCCACAATTAATTTCTTCTTCTACTGTCATTTGAAAGAAAAAATTTCATAAGTGTGTGTGATTTCTTTCTCTCTCCTCAGAAATTATGTCTTCCTCTATGAYACAGTTTTTATTTTTCTAAGTGGTTTTGATGGTTATAGTTGCATTTCTTTTTCCCTGTATATTTCCTAATGCATGATATAAGAGAAGATGTTAGTGTATTTGGGGAGGAGGTTCACTCATTTTAAAAAATGTTGTTCTTCAGTCTGAATCTGCATAGCTCTGCTTGTTGCTTGTACAGAAAAATGAAATCTGACAGTAATTTTCAAAGCAGCTCATCCAAACTCTCCAGAGAAGCTCAGCCCAGAGGTGACTCCCAGTTAAACAGCAGCCAGACAGCGCTGGATGGAAAAGTACAGCAGCAACAAAACCTTCCAAGTTTCAATTTTTCATAGAAGAGCCAATCAGGAAAAGTAAGAATTCATTTATGCAACAGAAGATACGATAAAGATGTAAGGTTTTATGCTTTCTATCTGCCTTATGTGCAGACATAATTTGGATAGGAAAGTGAGGCACAACCTTTGGATTCCATAAGTCACTCAAGCTCTGTTGCCTAGGCCTGTATAGAGAAAATTATATTTGTATTGTTTTGGTGAAAACTAATGCTTTAGTTATAAATAGAAAGACATACTGCAAAGCTGAGGAAGCACTATTTTTTCTTTGTTCATAAGTTCTTGTCTTTTTCTGAGATGTTTTAGAGTGAGTAGAGTATTCGGCCTCTGTGGAAATTTGCAGGCAGTAAAGGTTTGAAGGGTTTTTTTAGGATACATTATTTTATTCTTATTCAAATGATAGGAAATAAATATAAACATTGACATTTTCTTGCTGTTTTGTTTTTGATGTCTAACATGAAGGGAAACGGAAGATGGCATGGCCTGTTAGAAGACATTAAAAGAAGGACAGAAGTTAATGAATCTGATGATTTGGAATTATAACTACACATAATGCTGTGATAAATGAGCACTGTGAAGAACATTTTATTTTCTTATTTGAACAAAACATTTTGGAAGCAGGTTCTGTATCATCTCTGTGATGCCTCTGTCTATCTAAACCTATGCATTTATATTTAATTCTTTGCATTCATACAGGGTGGAGATTTATTTCACATTCAAGATTTTCAAATARTCTATTGTCTTCTCTGGATTATTTGACCATTATCATATTTTAACAGATTAATCTAAAGATGCTACATTCTGGGAAAATTTTAGGAAAATCTACAATGGCAAAACTGCTATTCTTTCTTCCATATATAGATAATTTGGATTAACAACTTAAACTCCTAAGTACTTAGAATTAAAGCAAAAAATAGGTCAGACACTGTTTTCCATATTTCAAAATCACAATGTAACTTATAATTCAGCCAATAATTCAGAAGAAAGTATCCCTATTATCTGAGCTTTTATCATTATTCTAAATAATAAAAATCTAAGAAAAGAATGGCTTCCTGCTATGACAAGAAAAGGTAAAAAGCAATTTTAAAAGTATTTATTGAGAAAACATTAAAGTTTCTGTTATTCAAATACTTAGAAAAAAATCAAAGTTTAAGATAATTAGTAAAGAAATCTGTATGGCACTAGAGAAATCCACCAAATTTCAATGTTCAGAGGACTCAGTGAAAAGTGAACGACATATTTTTCCTTGGTCTATCTGATGCTGAAGAAAGTCTTGAATTTCTCTCTGTCATATCTCATCTGAGTCTGCCAACTACTAAATAAATTAATGTCTCTATAGGCACAGGGGTTTTTGTCTCAGTTTGACTAAAGAGCTTGGGTATGAGTGGGAAATTTTGGTGTCAAAACATGAAATTTTTAAGAAGATGGTCTGTTCAAAGCTCCTGGGAACTCTGGTTTCTAGCACTTTGTTTATTTAGTTTTATTTTGAAATGTTATACTGAAGCAGTGCACCTATTTAATAATGGCAATAAAACAATTCAGTGTTGAATTAGAAATATTTTCTAATTTCAATGTATTCTATTCCATGTTTTAATTTCCCCCTTCAAGGGAGGGTATTGGTCATTTAGATGATATGGTTTTTCTCCTCTCTTGGATCAGTGACTTAGCCATAGGATTTCATTTTAAAGAGGACTCACAGGTCTACTACTRCCAACAATAAGATGACCTGGTAATATTCAGAGTTCAAAGTTTAATTGCAATAGATCAATCATTACAAAGTTCAAAGAGCATTATTAAGCAAGCTGCATATTTTAGGTCTTGAGGCCATATAGAAATAATTGTCAGGAAAACAGTGGAAAAGGAAAGCACTTTAATCTTCTTGTCCTTAGTGTGACATATGTCAAGTTTCCAAATATGCAGCACGATATCATAGCTGCAGCAAGAGTGTCCGGTTTAGCCAAGGAGGAGGTGCAAAGTGACTCAGTAGAGCTTTTAAAAATTATTACTATTTTGAAGTTACTAAACAAAGTAATATTTAAAGATGCAGTACCCAAGTTTTCTTCTTTGTTTTTTCTGCAAACTTTGAAGGCATTTACTGATAGAAATTATTTTATTTTTCCTCACAGTCAAGTAATTGAGTGTTGTAGACTAGAAGTTCTCTTTGGAAGTTCACAATAATAATTGATTTTAAAATAGTAAGGTTGAATAAATCTCACTATTAGAAAAGAAACAATGTTATTTCTTATAATGAATCACATCTCACACACCTGGAAATCTTCTGATGCATATTTAAGCAAACATTTAAGCTGATCATGCTATAAATATGCATGAAACAAAGCAAGTAAGTGACTTCTTTAAAAAGTAGAAAAATCTGAGAAATAACGTGATGACATTTTAATCAAACTTTCTTTTGTTTACTTTGTCTTTTTTTCTTCATGACACCTGACACCATTTTGTATTAAACTAATATAGTTTTCTCAGGTAAAATCATGTTAATAATATACACACAAAATGAAAATGACATGGAAATTTCAGATTCTTGTGTAAAAATAAAAAAAGAGTTATTCACAGTTTTTCCTATGTCTTATGCCATCACATACAGAAATATGAATAATTTTCCAGTCTACTAACAAAGTTTCAACAGCTCTAATATGTTGATTTTCAAGGAATGATGGAGACAGTCCAAAAGAAAGGAATATGAATGATCAGTGATACAGAACACTTCATACCTTAACTATACTTGAAAAAACAAAGGTTTTATTATTTTAGGTGAAATATAACTAAATCTATGACTTAATCATAATTGGAATTCAGTTGAAAACCTGCATTAATATTTTAACATATTTTGCAGAAATATATTGGTGACCCTAGGTTATGAAACCTGGTGTAGATGGAAGCTGCTGCATGCAAAATGTAAACAAAACTTTACTCTGAATACACTGACCATGCTAATCAATGTTCACATACACAAAATTCAGTGGTCTTCTACTAGTTTTTGTTTCTTAATTGAAGACCTATGTATTAACACTTTATAATATACTCAARTAGAATATTTCTAGTATCTCTCAATAAAGTTGAGCAAACTGGTGTAAAACATCCTGGATTTGGTTTAATCTAGTGCATTTGCCTTCACATTAAAATGGGTTTTCATCATGCACTCACTACACATGAGAGAAAAAAGGTTTCAGAAACAAATATGACAATTTGTTCATTACTTCCTTTCAAATGAAATGGGGCATCTGGCTTCATATGCATTTTTAGTCCCCTGAGAAGGTTTGAATGAATGGTTCAAAGCAATTTTTTTTACTTTATTTGGAGGCTGACTGGAAACACACAGAGGAGAATATGTCTTAGATTCTTAAGAGGTTATAATAAATCATTAGCTTCTTAAACTGTTCTTAAGAGAAAAAGACTCAGGTCCATCAGGTTATGAAAAGTGATCCCAAAGGTGAGAAATTTATATACAGCATAGAACAATGAAGAAACATTCCTAAGTGCTACAGTAAAAATGGACAAGCCATGAAAACCAATGGGAGAAGGACAATGGTATTTTTGTTGAAGTGATTTACTTCAGGACTGAGTTTATCAGGGCTGTTATTTGGTTTGAAATTACATGCAACCACAGAACCATAGAATAATTCAGGCTGGAAGGGACCTTCAAGACCATCTAGTTCAACCTCCCTGCCACGGGCAAGGATACTCTTACTAAACCAAGTTGCTCAAAGAGTCATCCAATCTTTCCTTGAACATTGTTAGAGATGGGGCATCAACAGCTTCTCTGGGCAATGTGTTCACACTCAAAGTGTAATTTTTCCCTATTATCTATCTAAACCTGCCCTTCTTCAGTTTAAAGCCATTCCTCATTGTTCTATCATTACAGGCCCCTTTGAAAAGGGCACGCCCTTTCCACTTTTCTCGTGGGCCAATGAAATTCCCCATGTATGTATAAGCTTCCTGCAATAAATATGACAACAGATAACTTTCATTTGTTTCAGCAAGCAGAAAATGTAATTCCTAGGTTTCTAATTGGAAGATATTTGTGAGGATTCTTACTCTTGCTACATGCTTAAAAACTGTACAAGATGAGAATTAGGAAATCTTTCAAAGGCTTTGTCTCAACAAAAATCTATGGGGTGCACTGCATCTTCCATAGTGATATTTAACCTGATGCTGAGAAGATCTCACAGGTCATATGTAGTGTTATAAATACTGGAGGGAATTCCAATGACTTGCAAGGAAGACAGTGATGTACCCATTGTCAAGACTGTCCTTCCTCGGCAGTGGATTGGAGGTACAACATATAGACTATAGAAATGAAGCCAGTTTGCATCTAATCTCAGCCAGGTTATTATGAAAGTTKTTCTCAAGAATAGTTTGCTATGTCAGTGTAGATGTGGTTATTCCCTAACATATTGTGTCAACCCTTAAGAAGCAGCCACTTGTTAGAGAAACTTTAAACAGTAATGGATCATGAATGAGCCACTGGAGACATAAAAGGCTGTAAAAATATTTGCACAAGGTCTGCATTATCATTTAAACAGTAAATATACATTTTTCACATCACATTGTCCTTAAATTAGTAAAAATCTTGTATCAGCATAACTGTCTAAACAGAAGTCAATAGTCAATACTTCTCTGGAAATATGCCTTCAGTTATTTATTTAATCCATTTCATCCATATAGTGTGAAACTACAGTTTGATTTGACTTCTCACAACACCATAAATCAAAACAAACAAACACACAAACATACACCTAGGGGTGTGAGTCAGAGAAATATACTTTCTTTCCTCATATTCTATAAGATTAAATTAATTCAAGACTATATTAATTTTAATGAACTTTTAATATAATTTTAAGAGCCCAAACACATTGGGAAAAATAGTCTTTGGACAGTATTTTTTAAAACCTGGACTCTTCAATCTTTTCTGAGAACTAACATACTTAATTAAGAAATCTTTTCAAGTTGAGTTCTCTCATTAAGCTTCTTTAGGCAGAAAATGTTTGCAATAAAGTTAGAACCCCTCTTCTAAAATTTAGATTTGCAATGGTAAAGTAATGCAAAGCTAACTCTAAACTAATGATGTGTCTGTAGAAAGTACTTTAAAAGTCTTTATACACTATATCTGTTGTTTGAAAGTGCTTATTCAAATTATGGCTCATTTCTGCAGTTTAGAAGCTTGTAAAAAAGCCCAAGAAGACCCAAACTCAAACATGTTTTTGTTTTTGACTCTGATCTAATCATTAATTAGGGTAGTTTRAAGTTTCAGTAGGGCACACAGAGACCATTTTAGAGAGTGTTTTAAATGCTGTAATTAAATTGTAAGAGCAGTATTCTCAAAAATAAAAATCTTAATGGAAAAAAAAAATCTTGCTATAACTATTTGGCCAAGTGCCTTCTTGTTTTACCTCCCATTTTCACAGCTCTGACATGTAGCAGTGCATATTTTAACATAAAATAGCAAGTCTGAAACTCTGACATGCTGTATATTTATTCTTGTGTGAAGTAAAACTTTTTTTTTAATAGTACAGATGATTATATCTATTTTTTTCAAATGAAGTGTTTCTTTTAAAGTGTAAGGTTTATTTTCACACTTCTGATTACCAGAGATGCAGGAAACAGAGTGCTGTACATCAGACATTTAAATCCAGACATTATGCAATCATGATAACAAGGATTAATAAAGATTAATTTAGCTCCCACTTAAAAGCCCTGGTGTTTCAGAAGTACAACTGTCTAGCTTGTATGAGGGGAATAATTATAATTTCCTTTTCAAATGTGCCTTTTTGTTGCATAGTCGACAGTTGTTCATGATTTGAAGAATATTTATGTTGAACTATTCTCTTGTAACTTTTTCTTTAAGACATGGCTGTTCAAAACAAATGACTGTGAAAAAAACCCCAAGAAACCAGCAACAAATACTCTTAATGGCTCATTGTAATGTATTAGTTGCATGGAACAGGTTTTATTTAACTGAAGTGCAAAAATCTTCATTTTCTTCATTGATCAAAACTGTAAATGATAAAGAAATAATTTCCAAGGACCTTAATTGTAAGAGTTCAGTCTTTTTGAAGATAATAGCTGTTGATAAATATAATACTTGTGCTCTGTTTGAGCTAGTCTGAAAAATAGGATTTTTGTACAACTGGATACTCTGTAATAAGTGGCTGAAAAAATAACATTGTGAGACCTACGTATGATTGCAAATGGGAACAAAATCTTAAATTCTTCTTMATTTTATCTTTCAACATAATTTCTTTGGACTATATACTATTACCTCTATTATCTATTTATACCTATTTTCCATTTCAAAACTATTACTGTAGTATGCATCTTCTCCCCACAATACTAATATTTATTTTTATTTAAAGCAATTTTGTCACATTTCTTTGAAGAACAAGAATGAAGAAGTGATCATGCCAACTGCTGGGATTTGAGGTTGGCAGTGTGAAACAAAAACAAAAACAAAAACAAAAACAAAAACAAAAACAAAACAAAAAAAGGAAGAAAGGAAATGCCAGGAACAATAAATAACAAAAGAATGCCTCAGTAAAGAAATTTAAAGTAAAAAACCAACCAAACAAAAAAAAAATGCTACTCACAAAAGAAAAATGTGCATCAGTGCTAGCAAGAGAGAGCCAGCAGGAGCATGAACTACAGAAGACATGAAAACAGGATTATAATGTAAAAGAACAGAAAACAAGGCCAGAAATTCCCAACCACATCAAGATGAGTCAAATCTGCACTAGTAAGACCTGCTTTTGAGGGAAAATTTGAAAAGTGACCCTAGAGTTCAGGAAATTGAAGCTTCTGCTGTCTGCCAGGAACACATTGATGAATCTTGCTAAGCTACACCTGAGGCTGAAATGGAAATAACAGTAGGGAAAATGCTATGGAGCTGAATGGTCAATGGAATAAACAGCACTATGAGGAAAAGTATGAGTACACCCAGCTGCAGAAATGGAACCTCAGCAGACTTCCTAGGGGTGCAGAGGAAATTTTGATGACTAGAAGCCAGACCATGTTAAAGCTATGAGAACAGTTTAGGGATACTTTATAATTGAGATGCATGAGCTAAAAAAATAATTCTTTTTTAAGGATGGACTCAAATCCGTGTTCCAGTGAAATAACTTCCTAAAGATTGAAATGCAGACCCTGACACTAAAGCATGGCAGAAATCAGGGGAGAAAGGTACTGAAGAAGGATTTTGAGGATTCTTATGTTGCWTTTGGCTGGGGTAAAGCTAACATTCTTTGCTGGTATAGGGCTGTGTTTTGGATTTGTGCTGAACACAGAGGTGATAATAGGGAGGTTTCTGCTATTGTTGAGCAGGGCTTACACAGAGCCAAGGCTTTTTCTGCTTTTCATACTGCCACACTAGTGAGGAAGTTGGGGATGCAGGGGAGGTTGGGAGGAGCTGGGACAGGTGACCCCAACTGAACAAAGGGATATTCAAGACCATATGACATCATGATCAGTATATAAAGTGGGTAGAAGGAGGAAGGGGGATCATGTTTGGGGTGATGGTGTTTCTCTTCCCAAATCACCATGATATGTGATGGGGCCAAGCTCTGCTGGAGATGGTTGAACACCTGTCTGTCCATGGAAGCAGTGAATTAAATTGCTGGTTTGCTTTGCTTGCATGTGTGGCTGTTGTTTTCCCTATTAAATTGACTTTATATCAAACAATGAGTTCTGCATCTTTTACCCTTCTGATTGTCTACCTGATCCTACTGATGGGGCAGTGATTGAGTGTGGGGCTTGGCATGACAGTAGTCCATAAGGCTTGGGTTGTGCTAATAATCTGGATTATTACAATTAAACATATGTGTTGAATTTTAACAGCTTCTAGTGAAAGGATGACTAATATGAATGTTTGTTCCAAGCTTAGGAAGAAGAAATTGTACACAGTAGTTATCACAGGATGACAATGACAAACAGCTGAAAATTAATGTGATTCTAAAATAGATGATCTAAATGGGATCTTGTAACAATAAGAATTATTAGTGATATTAAGACCCTCTGTTCTAGATGAAAYTAGTCCTAAAGTGTTAGCATATAACTTAGCAAGCAGCGTCATCTTCCTTTCACAAAACCCAGTGAATTAAATGGATGATATTAATCTGATCCTGTAGTCAGAAACTCTTATGCTTGGCTGGAGCTAGGTAGCAAAGGGTAAGAGATACTCTAAATTAGTGCTGATTCTGTCTCTATTGTATTTTGTCTTAAGGAGGGGTATTCTAAACAGCAGTTGTACAAAGAGGAGTCACACCCCAGCTGAGGTCAGAATCTGAGATGTGGCTAGWTGCTGATCAGAAAAAAAGACCCTAGACTTAATTTTGTATGTAGGKAATATTAGAGGGAATTCAAAGATATGATTAAGTTAATCATTATAATTAAGTAAAAACACCTGGAATTAATTTATTCCATATTTTTTGTAGTTGCTCTCCACTTTTCTCTGAGCACTGTCTTGTTCACTTGCTAAGCATTAGATATTACTATTCCAGCTCTAGAGATAAATGCATTGTTTTCATAGTAAAAGACAAGTACTGTGAATGTGTGATGTTGGAGAGAGAAAAACGATGAAAAAATAGTCTGAGTCTAATCTAGTATAAATACTTTTGTATTATTTCTGTATCTGGTCTCTAAACAGGCTTTGTCTATCTATGTAGTCTGGGGTTCATTTAACTGAGTTCAAATAATGTGAATATTTCACTTTTCTTTTTAAATTGTATTAAATTACATAAACTGGAATATGTGTGTGTATGTGTATGTATATATAAATCTAATATTTTATATAAGGGAAGCATGTTCTTTTCCTAGTCTCTTGTAGTTCTTGTGTCCTATCTGACAGCTTCATGAGCACTCCAGAGGGACAAGTTAGATTGCCACTAAATGTGTATGGATTTTCACATCAAGTTCACTGTCATTGTCTTCAGTTAACAGAGCTTCTTTTTTTCTTTTGATGACATCTCTGGACTGGCTTTTATTTACCAGAAAGCAGCTTTTCAAAACTGGATGGATTTTTGTTCTTGTTGCCTTTTGTATTTTTTTTTTTATTTTCCTGGGTCAACATATCCTTAACTCTTGAGTAATAAGTATTTGTTATACTTAGTTCTCTATTTTTGGGGTGTGTACAACTCTCTTTCTGTGAACTAATGACAAACAATTCCAGCATGAATGTTTCTCCATTTCTGTATGCCTGTGATAGTCTGGAAGCACAGACCCTGCCTGATAATATAACTTCAAACCCTCTGTGGAATAAGCAACTAAAAGCAACACAAAGGTCTTGTGCTTTTATGAGCCAGTAGCATCTAGATAAAAGTCCTGGAGTGCTTTAATGTCAATGTTTTCATCACCAATACTTGTTCCCCTAGGTTTAAGTTTAATGTGAGGTTATAAATAGGCCACTTTAAAAATCCCTATTATAATGGAAGATGGATGCTTAACTGCTCTTGGTTTTCATTAAAATTGTTAGCTTTGTACRTGTTGTCAGGAATTTGGGTATTATGATTACATATTCACAACATTTACTGCAACCAGTGAAAAAAGACCTACTGAATGCCTGGTGACCAAGGTGATATGGTCTGACACTGTATCTTTTCTCTCATAAATTTAGAGACATCTGCCTTCAAATGATAGACTTATTAATCAAAGCTACCTGTCTACAGTTGAGAATAGAGCCTATAAAATATTTTAGACATATGGCTTGAAATTGTGCATTTTTAAAAATAAAAACAAACACTCTTCTCCTCATTTTTAA
This sequence comes from Alauda arvensis, assembly GCA_902810485.1. Taxonomy (NCBI): domain Eukaryota; kingdom Metazoa; phylum Chordata; class Aves; order Passeriformes; family Alaudidae; genus Alauda; species Alauda arvensis. The sequence continues at coordinate 3,142,919 of CADDXX010000034.1, forward strand.
TAAATGTTTCAAGTAATGGGAATTCCACATTTTGGCAGGTCATAGCATTGTCTATAAGGAAACCACCATTACCATGYTTCTATGACTGGTTCCTGGACTTGATGTAAGAGTAGAGACCTGTGGCTACACTGACACTTTGGGAAGTTCAGCACAGTCAGAATAGTCAGTTAGAAGGACCTTAGTTCCTGTATGCAACAAATATTTAGTCTTATTTATCTTACTTTCATCCAGTCTATCCTGAAATCCCAGACTGTGGGAAGTAACTATGAATAGGTTTTTAGGACCAGGAAGAAGCAAATATTTTCATTTCTGCTCATCTGTTGAAAAGAAAAAATTACTCTGAATGAACAGCTCTACATCATTTACAAGTGATACATTTTTTAAGCCACACAGATTTTAACTTGACATTCATTGTAACTAAGAGTTAGTTATGATGAACATCATTAACGTTGCAATCACCAGAATGGAAAAAGCTCAGATGGGCTGCTTAATAGTCATTTGTGTTAAGTACAAAAAAAATAATCATATCACATATTTAACCAGAGAGTTTTCGAGGGGCTTCTGATTATGAAGCTACCTCAGTAATCCTTATTTAGGAAGTGACTGCAGGGTGACATAATATTTTTAGAATAATCACCTTCAAGTCATTATATTTTTCTTCTTATTATTTATAGCACTTTAAAGGTGTTCAGTGGTTTGCAATAACTATGAAAATAAGCTCACTGTGAGAAAATCTGGCAATTAAGTAGATAAAATGGAGATGAAAGGAGAAGAATTACATGTGACTGAAAACAATATATATTCAATTAAAGATAATATCTGAATAGACACCTATTGCATCCTATCAAGATTATCTCCAGTATCTGACTCTCTGTGTGCTGGGTGTCATTTCCTATAATCTGCTCTTCTTTTCAAGCTCCCAAGTTTTTTAAGAATTCAGTTTCAGAATTAAGAAAAAAACAAACAAGGTTCCATTTTTACTGAAGTGGAAGAGCAGAGAAATTTCATCCTTGTATTATCAACTAGGAAAAAAATTGGATGTCTTATAAAATGTTAGCTTTGCCATTCATAGATATACCTTACATATAGCTAGAACTTCTAGATATTTTAGAAGGAAAAATAATGGGGAAAAAATAATAAACCTTTGTTGATATTCCCTACTGAGTGAGAAAAATGTGTTTTTCTCTTTAGAATATTAAGAACAAAAGCTTTTCAGTGCAAATGTTTTGGTTATCAAAGGATATAGTAATTTTTTTTTCTTCAGTAAGCTTATGCTTTCAAATATAAAAGGGTGTGAATCAAAACAGCAGATTTAATACCCTAAACYCTGAGGTATACAAAATCTGACTTTTGAAGCTTCAATGCACCTCTATTACTAATGTAACGAAGTTACATGCAGAGTTTCTCTAGGTTTTGGAATGCATTTTACTTTCCTTTTTTCCTTTCTGTTGGATTTTCTGTAGGTCATTTCTCTCTCTTTTGATCTGTGATGTATTTGCTCAGGTGTTTCCCATTTTTATGGCAGTGTCAATTAACTCCTTTAAATTTGCCCCTGTTGCTCTCAAAATGTCTTGATGTTCTCTTTGAAGCTTTCCYCTCCATTAGCCACCATTTTCAGCATCAGAGACTGACCTCTGTGAAAGTTTGCTGCCAATAAGCTCTGTCCTGCTAGTAGATGTGTGTTTAGATGAAAGAAATGGAATTATGAAATGAACCTAGAAAGTAGCTTAGCACAGTCTAAATTCTCTAGACAAGAGTCAGAAATTACTCAGATCCTCACTTGCCTTTCCAATATTCAGGAGTGTTGGGGTGTGGGGTTCATATTCCAGTGTAGTAATTAAATTTAGTGTTATGAACATTTAACATTACTTCCCTTGTACATTTTTGAATGAAGAAAGAGGGGTGGGGAAGTAAAAAAAAAAAAGAACACTTCAGTTTTACAGACTTGTAAAAATTACCAGTTCAATCTCTGTAAAAGGAAATAGTAGGGAGAAAAGAACTGAAAACCAATCACCTTTAACACAATTTTCTGTAAACAAATTAAGGGATATATGACTCATTTAGGGTTGGCTTGATTGTTTTTTTAACCAACCCATGGGATTTTAGAATTGGAGAATTGGCATAAAGTTGAGTGCAGTGTGTCTAATCTGATTTTTTCCTCCTGAAATTTCCAATGTCTTAATATCTAGTAAATTTTACAAATTTCTGTCTCAATTTCTCTAACATGACATTTTTGTTTCTGAGGTACTCTGATGGTGAACTATTTACAAACATTAGGTTATACCTGATTGATTGTGGAATATTTCTTATATAAAACATGTCATTTAAATGAGGTCATCACCACATTTTTTACCAAAATAAATAATATTCCTTTCCTGTCCTACTTCATACTTTGAAGCCAAAACAGATACATAGATTGCATTGTCTACTGCTGTACTTCTGAAGACATAAAAGGTATGATGTCACATTAAAACCCTCTATGGCACACAGCTGTACAGTAAAATATGGCACATATAAAGTGGCACACTTCAGATTTTATTACTGAGGGGAACAGAAGTCATGTTGTTAAACAGGGAGATTCAGAACAAAGCTCTTCTGTTTCAGTTTTTAGTTCTAATATACTTGTTGCATGATTCTAACTGCATTACTCGTGGCAAAAAAATTAGGCAGGTCCAGTAGCTTCTTGCTACTAAAAGTTTTGATTTCTAACACCCTCCTCCTCCTTGCTCTCGTCTACAAGATATTGCCATATACCAAGGACCAGCTTTTAGAGCCTTCCATCAGCTGATTTAACTTGGCCTTGGAGAATATTTGTTGCAAATTCAGCCTGAGAGGTGGTAGTACAGGCTTGCTGAAAGCACCAGTCAAAGCACATGGAAATCACAACAGCATTCACAACAGATAGAAAATGTATCTCAAGCTGTGTCTGTTGGGTTTTTCCAGATTTTTGATCCTTACTAATTACCTTTCCAGAGCACATCCACTGGTTGCCAAAAGTTTGTAGAGGAATGTGACTTCTGAAATAGAACCAGTGATTAATAAATAGCTTTCTTTACCCTGGACTAATCTTTTTTAAAATTCCAAAGTATTGAATCTCAAAAATTTTAAGACCATTTATGTTAATGTATGGAAGCATCTTTTATTGAGGAAAATAAGTTTATACTCTTAAAAGCTGCATGCATCTCCTCTGAATACTTAGTTTATTTTGCAGTGTAATTTAGGTATCAGAGAGTCTCTGTGCTGTGTGTTTAGAAGAGTGCAGATTAAAAAGTACAGACAACCCCAAACCGTTTATACCAGGCATGCATACTTATCTGAAAACAAGGGAAAAAAGGTTTGCATGCCTACCTGACTCTTACTGTAATTCCATTGTAAATTTGACATTTGCCTTTGGAATTTTTCAACAGAACAGGGGAACTGGGTTGCAATGTCCACTTAATGCTCATCATCCTCCTTTCATTCCAGTCTGAGGATGTGGCTGCCATACTTTACTATAAAAATAGAGACTAAAGTACGGCAAAATAGACAGTCTTCTCCTTCTTGTACTCTAAATTAAGTCCAGTGTCAAGGTCTGACTTTCTGACTTTACCTAAATTATGACATGACCTTGGAAGGAAGGTTTCTTTTCAGGGACTTCAAGAGACTTTTATCATTTGGAGCAAAACAGTCAGTGTAAATTAGTCACCTGGCAAAGACATGACTTGTTTAACACTTAAGAGGGAGAAGTTTTAGATGTAACTCAAATTCTCAGGTACGTATTTGTTCCATCTCCTGGAATAGACTGATAATTTACTGAAACAACAATTAATATTTYCAGAAAATCATAGAATAATGTGGGTTGGAAGGGGCCTCTAAAGRTAATCTAGTCCACACTACTCTGAYCCTCCCCCTTCCCCCGGCAAACATCTGTTAGAACTGATATAAATAGGATATCAGAATAGCCAATTTAATAGCATAAATAGTGTAAGAAAAAATATAGAAAATATCCTCTGTACAAAAAGAAATATGTGGGAAAACAGACTGCCAACACCTTTTAAGTCAAGATATTGAGAAAATAATCTTGACACTATTTTTTAATTTTACCTTAAAATAAGTAATGCTATTATACCATAGTTTTTAATTGTGTTTTTCTTTATTTGAATTTCAGTCTTCAAAACTAAATTAYATTCATTAAATGGAGATATGTCATTCTACCCTAGTAACAGTGACAGATTTATAAAGAATGCATTTCATTTTGATGAACAGGTCTAACATACATCTCTTTTTGACAAGGATAAGGTCACCTGTCATAAAGGTGTATTTGCTGTCCAAAAATTGATACCTAAATATTGAAAACTGTGCATTACTTTAAAAGTTAAGATATGTAATACAGYTTTTGACCTTTACTTTGGTAGAGGTAATACAGACACTATCTTTGCATTTCTTATTTTCTTAGAATATATGCAACATTTCTATTGGCAAATCATAGATATAAACTTTTGGCAAGTTGACTTTTTTTTTTTTTTTTAATTTAGACTTTATATTTAGTGTATATTTAGAGTTAACATACCTCACCATAGTACTATTTTGCTAGTTTTTTCACAAGTCAGTTGGAAAAAAAAAAAGATTTATTTCCCCAAGAGACAGAACCTAAGACTTCAGGTCAATATTGAAAATTCAGGAAGACTCCACATATGCAGGATTATTTTTTTGATTGTGTTGGGTTTTTGGAAGTTAAACAGAGCAAATCTGAGCTAMACAACACAATGAATATGCAGGTTGGGAAATGTAAAAAACATTTAATTATTTTTCCTAAAATAAGAAGACATGATAAAATTATTAAAAGGTAAATTTAAATTTCATAAAATGAGATGACTATTTTAGCCATTATTATCTTCTAACTCAAGTTAGCATTAAGCTTAGGATGAGACTGATGGAAAGGAGTAAAAACTTGTATAGAAAATAAGATCATCTATACTGTACTTTAAACTCTGGAAGGAATATAAACCCCTGTTTCAGGAACTGAGGTAACTCAGTTTTGTGGCTGGGAAGAAATTTCCTGTAAAAATCATGTTCCTTATATTTGTAACCTGTGTATTTTTTTTTTTATTTTTACTATTAATACACACTAGGAAATTAACAACAGATTAAAAGGATCTCTGTTTTAGTTCTCTTTGTGGTGAACAAGCATAATGCCTATGGTTCTATTTTTTCTGTACAGCTGAAATAAGGAAATTTTACTATTGGTTTTACTGAAAGTAAGACAGAATTTCAAATAAGCATATAGAAAATTTAGAACTTCTTCCCAGATGCAGAGACTTCCTATATTTAGGTATACCCTTGGTATGATCACATTGTTCCAAGTTTTAATACAGACAATTTAAAATCAAATTTGATTAATTGTGTACAACACAAAAAAACTCCTTCTGCTGCTTCTCAAGAGTATAAAGGGAAAAATCTTCAATCATCAATACAAAAAACTTGTTATGAAAAATCTTTTTTTTTCCATACATGAAGTGCGAAAAAGTGCTTAAGATTCTAGTATATGGTCATGAGCTTGATCATCTCATAACATGCAGATGCAGGCAATGTCATTGCTCTTTACTGTTTCCTTTCACTTCATCTTGGAGGTGGAGAACTACTGAAGGAACAGGTGGAGCAGTTCACTTTTGTAAGACATTCATCACTGTTCAGAGACAATGAAGAAAATCACTACAAACAGGGTAAAAATGGGGCCATGTCTGAGGAGGAATTCCTGGAGTATTTAGCATTAAATACTCCAGAAATTAGGGTCATGTTTGGATAAAGAGAACGGATAACATTGGGAAGAGGGACCAAAGCCCTGTATCTCCTACATCCTGCGTTAATACATTAAGTAAACCCAGTATGGAATTAATCATTGTCCCAGAGGGTCTCTTTTATTTTTTAATTTGCCTAGACATAAAATAAACAACATCAACAACAACAATAATAATAATAATAATGATAATTTTGAGATGGTAAGTAGATATCAATMATAAGTGTCAATCAGATAGCAACACAACTGTTTAAAATTAAAGAGAAGTTTAAAATCAGATTCTGAAGAAAACATTTCAGGATATCTGAAGAAGTGAAGGATATTCATTCATACATATTTTTCAGGCTTTGTTGCATGAGTAGACTTTGTGCTGGAAATGGTGATGCTATTAGGGAATCTTTGTAGAGCAAAGAAGATTGTGCAAGTGGGAGTGAGTGACCAACACTGGCAGCAGTTAGTATAAGGAAACTTTGAATAACTTAGAAACAAAGGTCTAGAGGCTATCTGGCATCCCAAACACTTCAAAAGATATATTTTTGAAGTTATATTCTTTAATCCTGATAGATTTCTTCGGAAATATGCATGAGCTCATGCTTTCAAATTACTTTACGTGGGCAAATTTTAGTTACTCTGGTGTTTCTGTGTTCTGTTTTTTGTCAGCTTATCAAGTCATTGTTATCATGGAAAGAAGAATCCAATTAAGTAAACAATGCAAGCAATTGTAAGATTGGTTCATATAAATTCTTAATATTTCTACATAGGATAGCGGCCTGCACATAAGGATGCATATATTGCCTTCATGTAACTTGTGCCTTTATAGACCCATCATTGTGTTGCCTTGGGGGGCTGACCTGAAACAGAGACTGGACAAAACTAGAGAATAAAACAAATATTTATTAAAAGGCCCCCAGGATACCCCGGGACCTTCCAACCAGCCCTGATCGCCCTTCCAAAAACCCCGGCTCCCCGCCGAAAACCCYGGCCACACCCCCTGTCTCCTTGGGTCTATTTGCATATTGAGGTTAATTGTCCAATTACAACTCCAGGCTGTGAAGTCTCATCCTTCTTGTTTTCCTCTTCAGTTCATCGTTGTTGATGCTTTTGGGCCAGAAAGTTGTCCTTGGTTTTCGGCAGGAAAGGATTTGTTTTGTCTACCTACTACCTACTAGCACTTAATATGAAGCTTAAAACTACACCCAAAACAGCATGGAATCTGAAAAACATAAAGGCTAAAACTAAAGGCATCAATTGGATCTGATTATGTCTAATTTTCTGCATTTGATTTCTTCACAATAGCAAATCTGAGAAGCAGCCATTCCTTGGATATCTTTGCTATCCTTCATGCTTTGAAGAGTTGAGGGGAATGTTCCGCAGGTGCGACACTTCAGCAGGAGTTTTGGTATTTATTTTTTTGAATTCTGTTCAACCACAAATACATTTTCACATGTCTAAAACTACTTGTCTAAAATTAGGCTAGAGGTATAGACCAAAAAGAAGAGCTAAAAGCAGCAGCAACATAAAGAGTAATTGGAAATATCTGATTAATGTCACAAAGAATGTCACATAACAACTGAAAGAAAATAACTCAACTAAAAGCCAGTAAAAGTGCCACAATTTCTGGACATTTGTAGGTATCCAATATACTTTTACATAAAAGTTTACAGTTGTATTAAACTCCAGCAGTGAATGAATTTAGCTACTTTATGTCACAGCCGCAACATTTATCTGAAACCAATGAATGTATTCTAGAATAGAAGCTTGCTTGGCTGAAGTTTTTCTTTTATTTTTATTGGTTACTTTACAATCTTGTGTTTCTTATTTATTTATGGCCATAAGGTTTTGATTGTAGGTTTTTTCTTTTTTTTTTTTCTTGGTTTTTTTCCCTCCTTATTTCCCCAAAATATTTCTGTATCAAAAGAAAAATTAATTGGATACTGAAAAACTGCTCTACTTAATTTGAAATATCATCAAGATACATTTTTAACTGGTTATTGGTCATCAGAAATAGCTAATTATCTATTATAGTTAAATATTCGGTTTTGTTAAATACTCCCTATTAGTTCATAACATAAAAAGAGGGGCAAAAGGGCAGTTTTTATTGACAAGACTTTGAAGATAAAAATACTTACTAACCATTCAATCCACAAAAGAAAGGGATCTAAATGAAATATAAACCACACACCAGTCTTCACTAATGAACATTAACAAATCCAGACGTCTTTATCTTTTTATGGAAACAGACTCTTTAATTCCAGCTGACCCAGCACATCAGCCAAAATTGCTCCAATGATGTTTATTACTTCTCTCACAGCACTTACTGGGTTAATTAACAAAACCCTAAGAACAAACCAACAGAAGCCAAAAACCTAGTTGCAGTGAAGAACGTCAAGTCATAATTCCATCTGGTTTAAATGCATGTTGTTAGTTACACAAAGAATCAAAAGGCTGCTAAAACTCCAGCTCTGACCCCTATTACAATAKCTGCAAAATAAATGATCCTGGCTTATTTGAACAAAGAGTATACTTGTGCTTTCTCCTTTATTAATTCAGAAGTTGCCACAATATGCACCATGATGACAGATTTTTTGATTCTAGCCTGCAATAACAATYTTTTCACTGATTTTGATGGCAGCAAATCTCATTTTATCAGCTAAGAATACCATTCTATAAATTGTGTACTATATAGATGCTAAGAAGAAAGAACTCCAAATATACCAGAATAAATTCTTGAAAAAATCACTGCTGTAAGACAGWAGTAACTATTAAACACTTCAAGATTTTCTGAAAGGTGTAGATAGGGATTAGATTCTTAATTAAACTGAACTATAAGAAAAGATGCAAGAATCTTGATAAAAAAACAGGTGTAAATGAACTTGAGGAGCTGTTGGAAGTGTTCACCTGCYACTTTCCATCATTTACCAACAGTCCTGACTCGCTGAGTAGGCCCCAGTTGATTGGAGCTTAACAAATGTGAGACCCACATACAGGAAGGGTCAGAAGGAGGATCTGGTCAACTATCAACCTGGTCTTGGTGCTGAAAAGGTCATGGAGCAGCTTGAATACCTGCACAGGCAGGTGCATTACAACTAAGTGGTCTGGCCCAGCCAACAAGTGTTTAGAGAAGGCAGATCCTGTTTGACCAACCTGATCTCAAGTATGACCAAGTGGCCAGCTTAGTGAATGAGGCAATAGYTTTGGATGTTGTCTGCCTGGAATTTAGCAAAGACTTTGACCTTGTTTCCCATGGCATTCTCCTRGAGAAACTGGTTGCTTGTGGATGGGTGCACTGTTCACTGGGTTAAAACTGGCTGGATGGCTGAGCCYRGAGAGTTGTGGTGACTGGAGTTACTTCCAGCTGGCAACTGGTCCCCRGTGGTGGTCCCCAGGGATCAGTATTGGGCCCAGCCCTGTTTCATATTTTTATTGATGATCTGTGTAAGAGGATTGAGTGCATCCTCTGTCAGTTTGGAAACAACACCAAGCTGGAATGTGGATCTGCTGAAAGGCAGAAAGGTTGGGCAGAGGCATCTGGAAGGCTGGATCAATGGGTCRTGGCCAGTGATAGTAGCCAAGAAGGCCAATGGGTATTCTGACATGTATCAGAAATAGTGTGGCAAACAGGACTACAAACATGATCATCCCCTTGTATTCAGCACTGGTGAGGCCACACATTGAATCCTGCGCTCAGTTTTGGGCCTCTCAGTACAAAAAAAGACATTATTGCTCTCTACAAGCACCTGAAACAAGGTTTCAGTGAGGTGAGGTATTCTGCCAAACAACAAGTGATAAGACAAGAGTAAATTGCCTCAAGTTGTACCAGGGAACATTWAGATTGGATATTATGAAAATTGTCATAATAAACTTTCCTGAGAAAGTCTTCAAATGATGAAGCAGATTGCCTAGGTGGAGTCAGCATCCTTGGAGGTATTTAAACTACATTTAGATGTGGCACTGGGGAYATGGTTTATTGGTAAACACAGCAGTGCTAGGTTAATGCCTGGACTCTATRGTCTGAAAGGTCTTTTCCAACCCTAACAAAGCTATGATTCTATGAACAGCAGCACTTGCTGTYTGCCTCAATAGTATAAAAAGATCCGAAATCCTGAAGGCAATCATAGCATGAAATTTACWTTTAAATATTGACAGTTGACTTTAATGAATATAAATGTTGGCCACTAAATGTTGTTTTGTGTTGAAGCTAAAATGCATATTTCATAATGAGGAGATTGGTMTCCAACAGTGATTTAAACTGTTAGTCTTAAAAATTCCTATGAAAAGTAAAATAAAAATTCAGATCACCTCTGCTGACAAACCTAACCCCCTTTTTTTTCTACAAAAAAAGTCAGAAATATKTTATAACTGCTAATAATAACCCCAAGGTATCTAATACTATATATCAYTGTAATAGTATGTAAATCTGTCTCACATCTAGTTAACACAAAATAGCTGAGATTTTGTTTTTACTGCCTAAAAGTGACTTAAATATGCATGGCMAAAAAGACTGCATCTGAACAAAAATTAATAACATAGAAATGTCTTTCATTTAGTAGTATTTACTTATTTTTAATTMGTACAGTGGTTTTTTAAAGGTTTTTTGTCCTCCCCTTCTCTATGTCTGCTARCAGTAGCATATCTAATTAAATTATCCATTTTTTGCTTGTGTTTCAAAGCATTCTTTAGTATATCAATAGAAGGGGTGGATTTCCTGTTCACCACAAGAAAAAACTCAAATCTGTTTTAATATTTTCTGGAAGCTCCACATCTTTCCATATGCCGTACTTTAAACACAAGTAATTTAATTATCTCTGCTTTCTTATCTAAGTACATATCAAGAAAAAGATTTTGCCTTTTTGACTGCAGGTTTAATAGACACTACATTGTGGCAGTGCTTGAGGACAGAAAGAGAGAAGAGAGAGAGAGAAATTTATATATTTTTTTATTATATTTATTTTAATGTATTTAATAAATATCTATTTATTTATTAAAAGGAAATAATTTCTCTCCAGTAGAATCCAGAGTATTTCCAGTGGAAATCACACAACCCTGCTGTTCTAACTCTCAGGTTTTATCCAGGCAGGAATGCTTGGCTCCTCCCTTGGTTGGAGCCCAATGGGATGATATAAATGGTCCATTAACAGCAGATATCCCCCTGGAGGTAGGATGAGTGGTGGAAGAGTTAGAGAACACTGTCCCACCTGGTTTTAGCACCTGGTCCATTAACAGAAGACACCTCCTTCCTTTGTCCTGAAGTTAGAAGAGATAACAGCACAGAATTATTAAGAAGAGAAAAAAAAAAAGGGAGGGAAGGTAGAGTCCAATAAATAACATGCTCACTACTTTTATGTTTTCATCTCCAGTTTCATGGTTTCTCTGAAATTAAAGTTTTCAGACATGAACAATTCAAAGCAACTTTGTGGAGACCTTGACTCAGACTGCAATATCACATCAGTGCTACTGAGGTCAAAAGTAGCTTACTTGCCAGCATAGTATTTTTGGATGACTAGCCATTACCATTACCATTCACATTACCACTGACTTCTGTTAGTGTAATAAGAATGAAATGGGAAGAAAAATCCCAAATCTGTTTAAAATTTTCTGGAAGATCCACATCTTTCCATATGCCKTATTTYTARCACAAGTAATTTAMTTAYCTCTGCTTTCTTATCTAAGTGCATATCAAGAAAAAAMTTTGAATTTTTGAATGCAGCTTTAGTAGATACTATGTTGTGGCAGTGYTTGAGACCTACTGTGTTTTGTTGGTAGGAAAAGGTCTCTACAATCTTTCTGTCTAATGCAAAGCCTTCACTCAGAGCTCTGTATGACATCTAGGATCCATGTAAAATATCTGTTAATAACACTGAATGTCCCTTGGCTGACCCACTCCTTCTCTTGAACTCAATATTCTTCTACAGACACTGTGCATGTACATTTTTTAATCAACAGAAAAACAATTAGAAAATGGGAAGAACAGGGTTTTCACACAAAGGTACAAAGAGGAATGTTCTCTTACATGTGTACTTTGCTAAGAAAAATTGGTGTCTCAAGTATACTAACTTAAAAYCAAATATAYCAAATAATATCAATTGAAAATTTCCAAAACACATTTCAGTAGAAAACTGAAGTTTTGCACAGTAAGGTTCCTCTAAAATTAAAAATACATAATTTCTACAGAGTTTGTAAAAAATACCTTTRAACTCTGTTAAACTCAAACTTACAAAATCCTGCTGCCTCTATTTTAGATTTTAATTTTAAAATTAYATTCTTCATAGCAAAAAAATAYGCAGAGCAATGCAAAAARCTAAATCCAACTATAATAAATATGTGTACGTATTTATAACAATTTCAAAACCAATAAGCTCTTGAACAATCTTTCATTAAATGGAATATAACAAAAGGAAAGATTGTACGTGTGCAAATAACTGATTTTATRCTTTCCAATCAGGCACATGAGGTCCAAATATGAGACAGTATGAAAATTTACTACCAGGAAGATAAACAGTTGCAAGACCTGATATTTGCAGGTCAAAGACAGTATAATTCTTTATGTTACTGTTGTTACATGTTGTGAATAGCCATCCYAGCCATTGCTGGATGGGAGAAGTTTTCTAATTAAATCTCTAATTTTCAGTTTTATAGCAAGAAGATCTAGATACCAAATATTACGGGAATTAAACCCAAACCTAGAGATAAATCTGTTTGAGGTGGCAGAGTTAGTTTATCACTCTTCATCTTTTCTGGTTTTCTTTCTATCCTTAAAAAAAAAAAACAAAACCCTTTGACTTATTGGTGATGCATAAGTGCTGCAACAGAAATGAGCACTTTTTTTAAGCACTGACATTTGTGTTTAATATGAGCATATCATTGCAGCATTTTCTGACCACAGAGCTTAGTTCCTGTAGAGAATACATGTGGCAACACTTGGATTGGAAGACATTATTCTACATTATTTGTGTGTGACTGATTTTTAATTGCAGAATTAGCTAGAGTATGAAGATAACTGCTATGCAATAAAASTATTTGCTAGTCAATGTATATTGTATAGCACCACTGTTTCTCAAAGTTTYATATGAGTTTGCTTCAAAGTGAAATTAGTATGTAAAAAGAAAATTTACATTTCCATTAGCACTATTGGTATCACACACACTTATCCTTAAGAAGTACATAAACCATCTAWATGTGTCAGTTTAAATACATTCATAGCTTTCACTAAATTTTCCTGACCTGCTGTTTTCATTACATTTGCCAGTGGCTTACTATGTGGTACTATATAACAGATTGCTGAATTCAAATGATCTACACCCAACTGAAATGTTTACACTTCTTTCTTTATAAAGAGACACATGTTACTCAAGATCATGAAGATTCTTAATTTTTTATCATTTTGGTTGCACAGATCGAAGAGTTCTTAGACTACTTTTGTTTTCTTTATCTAAGAAATAAGGTGCACAGTACCCAGTGTTACTTGGCTACTTGTGACATCTAGAAATCATGACTGAAGACACGCYGAGCTTATAAAAGTCACCATAACCACACATTTCAAATTGAAATTCTTTAATAATCTAGATTTTTCACATCAACATCACTCTATTCTCAAATAGAGACCGTGATAATTAATTGGGCAAAGATAAAAGCTCATTAGGAATTTGCCAGAAACAGTTTAAGTGACAAGATAGAATTTTTGCACGTATTATAGCTGAACTTTATTGCGTGAGCAAAACTACTGRACCAGAGGAAGAAAGAATTTAATAAGGGTAATTTTGATTTACTGGCATTTGAAAAATCAGTGGAAATTAACAGGAGTGTAGTGAATTTTCTGGTGCCTGTAATAATGTAGTAAAGTTGCTTCTTGACTAGGTGGTATTAATTTTGTAGACAGTTCAGTTAGTGGCAGAACTGTCAAGGAAAAGAGCCACAAAAAGAAAATATTGGTGCTGACCTACAATCACCAACTAGTACTTGATTGACTTAGCCCTCTTCATTGCTCCTGTTAGACAGCTCTCTCCAGCTGTCTGGCCTGTGAAATAGGRATGCCTGAAGACTAAGATTGAAAAGCATACAGCCTGAAGGAAACAGATTTTTTTTTCATTTTTGAGCGTGAGAAGACAATAGAGGTTCTTATACAAGACTGCAGGGAGATGTTTTCATTCCACATTCCTCCTATCTGAGAAACATTTTCCTGGTAGTTGATCTGAATTTATAGTTTTATTATTGAGAAGGATGTGAAGAGTTAAGGAGTCTTCAGCTGGGTAAAGTGCACCTTGAAGTGAATTGCCTCAAAAKGTTCTCCTATAAATTGGTTATTATACTGTCACAAGTGCAAAGTTTTCTTTCTCTGAAATGCACTGCAATGTTTTGAAAGCATCATATTTATTTGTCTTAGAAGTATTCTTCAAGTAATAAAGACCTCCAAGATCCAACCTTTGATGAACTGCCACCTTGTCAGGTAAACCTTGGCGCCAAAGTACCATATCCAATAATTTCTTGAATGCTTACAGGAATGGTGACTCCACCCCTTTCAGGATAGTCCATTGCAATGATTCACAAGCATTTCAGTGAAGAAATTCTTACTGATATCTAACCTGAAGTTCCCCTGGCACAGTTTGAGGTAATTTCCTCTTATCCTATTACTGGTTGYCTGGGAGAAGAGACTGACTCCCGCTTTGTTACAATCTCCTCTCAGGGAGTTGTAGAGAGTGATTAGGTCACCCYTGAGCCTCCTTTCCCAAGGCTAAACACCCCCAGCTCCCTCAGCCACTCCTCATAGAACTTGTGCTCCAGAYCTTTCACCAGTTCTGCTGCCCTTCTCTGGACTCGCYCCAGCACCTCAATGTCTTCTTGCAGTGAGTGTCCCAGAACTKGWCACTGGATTTGAGGTGTGGCCTCAGCGGTGCCAAGTACAGGRGACAATCCCTGCCCTGGTCCTGCTGGCCAYACTATTGCTGATACAGGTCAGGATGTCATTTGCCTTCTTGGACACCTGGGCACACTGATAGCTCATGTTCAGCCACTGTTGCCAAGCAGCCCCAGGCCTTTTTGCTGGGTCACTTTCCAGCCGCTCTGCCCCCAGCCKSKACACTCCAGGGGGTTGTTGTGACGCAAGTGCAGGTCCTATTTTTTTTWACCCTAATTCTGCCTTTATTATTTAACACTGTTTTGGTAATTGTAATTTAATATTGGTTACAATTTTTATATGGGTTGTACAAAAGACACTTTCTTTGATAGCCATTTTTTTTGTTTCACCAGAGTGCAGTAAAGTTTATTATTGCTGGATAAAAGCCTATATGATCCTCAAGATTTCTATGCTGCCTTTTGCAATTCCCATAGAGCGTATTATCTGATATTAGTCTCATTTCATGTAATCCTTATTATGGGACATTCTTTCATCRTGAAGATTATTTTATTCAGTCATAACAGAGATGGCTCACATTTAGCAGGACAAAATTAAAGACTTCAATGAAAAAAAAAGGTCTAATTAGGTAAGCCTAGAAGTCATAATTTTTTGAAAATCAAGCACTGTTCAACTAGACAATTCTATTCTTCCTTCTCAGAGAAAACTGTAACAATCTTATCTTTTGATAATCAAGCTTGTCGAGAACAAAACTTTTATCTGGAGACACAGAAGCAAAAAAAAAAAGGATATACCCTCAAGTGTTTAACTATACAATGTTTTGTGGAGGAAAAGAGTGGAATGTATTAGAAATAACTACAATTTGGAAGGACAACATCCAAAAGGCAAGAAGACTGAAAGCTTTATACCTAAGCTATTTCTAATAGAAAGGGACATTTTCCAACCAGATAAATAAATAAAATACTGGAAAATTCATATTTTTCTTTCTTTTTTTATTTTTCTTGACAAAAAAGATATACTCTTTAAAATGGAAAGCTTTGTATATGAAAAATACTGCTATGGTGTTTCCTGTGAGCTACATTTTTTTGAAATAATTTTGAAATAAGCTATGTCTATTTTATATTAAATTTATGCATGATGGTTTCTGAACTATAAATCATATTGTATATTGGATTTATATAATTTTTATCATGCTTTTATTTCCTTCTGATGAACAGAAATAAGGAGAGCAATACTGAAAAATATTGGGTGAAYTGAGAAGGAATATGGAAATTTATAACGACAACTTAAGAAAAGGTGATACTTCACACCTCTAATAAGTATAATCGGAGTTGAATAAAAGTAATTTCTGTTTTGTAACAATACAAATAGGATTTTCAGTGTAAAAAATTATGGCTTTGGTAACTATCTGGTATAAGATTTCTATGTATYTATAATTTATAACTGTGAATTATGTGACTCATGCTGGGGATGTAGAGACAGGATTCTCAATGAACATGTAGATTCTTTAACAACATTTTTTACCCAGTGTTTAATTGATTATTACAGAATGCCTCCAGGGAGACATATTCGTAATTCACAAAGGAGAGGAGGTAATTAGTTTCTTCTGAATCAACTCTTTTCTGTCCCCCATACTGTTTCAACTGTGTAGTTTATTTCCCAGTTTAGGGAGGAAGGCAGAAAGAGGCAGAAGGTCCTTTGGAAAGAACAGTGGTAGCAACAGGGACAACCTTTCCCACTCCAGAATGRTTTGATGCTAGAGATGTCAGCTTGAAGGTAAACAGCTCAAAAAAGTTTCCTCTTATACAATGTCTGAAGCTTATGTTTAATTGTACTGTGTAATGATATTTGGACATTTTGTTAGCTTGCAGGATATTTTTCTCCTTGCAATTGCCCTGAGAGGAACCACTACACCAATTAATTTTCATGATAAACTATTTCTTCAGCTTCCTTTCAATTTTTTTAATATAAGTACAGCCAATTAATGTTCTGAAATTATTTCAAATGACATTTTTTGTCAATTTTTATACTTTTAAGAAAGATTTAGCATTTGTGCCTGTTTCAATTTCTAAACAGGGACAGGTTGTAAGTAAGAGATATCATCAAATCCTGCTTTTGGATGGATGGCTAAAACGARCACATGAAAGTATTTACTCTGCTGGCAAGTGAATCCTCCAAAGCATTTAAAAAAGTAGTTCAATTCGTACATCTAGAGCACTGAGACATAGAAATAAAGCTGAAACAAAGAAACAAAGAAAAGAKAACAGCATAGATATTAAAAAATATAATAACCAAAATATCTTTAGTAGTTTTCAAGGTGAAAAGACTTTTAWCACTTCACCTGACTGCTTCCATGAGAGAAGTAGGAGTTCAGCAAAACATTCCTATTATCAACTGCATGAGTTTGCAGAAGCATCAGTCAGCCTTAGTAGATGTGCCCAATCTTTCATTTAAAAATTCTAATGAGGGAGACTGCACTGTTTTTAATTTGATCTGGTAGCTAATTACTAGGCCTGGGTGAAATTTTTTGATTAAAACAGTTTTGACAGGCTCTTGGATTTTCCACTCAATTAAATACTTTGAGAAACACTTCAGCCAAATCCCCCACTTCCTTTCCCCAATGTGGATTTAAATTTTTTCCTACAGAGCTATCTAGAAGAAGTCATGCAACTTTCTTTATTTTGCTTTTAATCTAACATTTTTAGAGTCAGATTTCAATTTCTGGCTTCCTTGGTATGTTTTTCTATCATGAGCCTTCTCCCACTTTATTGCTTTATTCTCCCACTTTAAATTTTGTCTGCTCCTTTGATCTTTCAGTAAAACATCAACATCCTTACACCTCAAAGCAGACAGGTCAATCTGAAATGTGAGACAAGAATGCAGAGTCCAGATTCTGAAAGAAAAATTATTCTTAAAATTACGAATAACCACAAGATGTTAGAGAGGGAAACAGAGGCAGTTTTTACCTAAAATCAGATAACACCTGGAGAGGTCCAAATGAAAACGCAGTTGGAACAAGAAAGATTAAGGACAGCAGCAGGAGTTTTAGGAATCAAAAGTGACAAGCGAGATTAAGAGGATGCAGGCAGGGTTTTAGGAGGTAACAGTCAATATGTGAAGTGTCAACAAATCTGTRAAAAGTCATGAGGAGAAAGACACAATGATAATATTGTAAATAACAATGAATCAAGTAAAAACCCTCTAAGAGTTAATAAAATGGTATTAAAATACTGTTTTCCCGCATGCCAAGGCAATGATTACTGTCCCTGAGACCTTTAGMAAGAAGATATTATGGGCAGATATATTTTAGGGTGAAACTGAAGGCAAAGTGTGGTGGTCACGTGGTTAATCAACTGGCCACTCACAGGAGTCACTATCCTGTTATATTTACAGTCCCTTGGACAAAGGGAGAARTAAGTACTGGAATAATTTCTGATGTTTTAGTATGGACAAGAAGGATATTTTAAGATTGAAAGGTAAAAGGAGACACTGGGAAGTGTATTCTGAAACCTATTTTATACTTGAAACTATTAATAATCTAAGGTTTAGAAGGTTTAGCAAGACAGTGCTGGTTGGGAGCCTGTGAATAGTTTTGGAATGTGAATTTGCTTCTTCAAAATCCTCTTCCCATTACAACTATCTTGCCAGGAGAACCAGAGCCRTGGTTCATAAGTTGAGAAAAGTGACCATGTAAAAAGACCCTTGACTTCTTCCTGCAAATWATCATAAGGCACATTTTCATGTATGTGCAGATAGACCCAAGGTGTTTGGAAGCACTTCTGGTTTGATAGCAGTGTACCTCCTTTACTCCACTTTTATGCCTAGATTATTAGACCTTGCAAGACGTATTTCCTTATGTTCCAATGAACTGAACTACTGACTAAAATAATRAAGTGCTAGCTGGTTTTCTAGACCGTCTAAAACAGAAATAGGAAGCAAACTCATTGAATGGTAATATGGATCCATAACAAAGTCAACATAGAAGTGAAACAAAAACCCAAGACATATAGAAAAACTCTATGGATMATATATATTAAAATATGGATATAACTTATTCATGCTATTTTTATATATAATTAAYCATTTAGGAGGCATTCACACATTACAATCTTTTTTTGCCATTTCAAATTCTAAGTTACCTACACTTTGACAGTTACATATTTTATTTATTATTAATTTTAAGTTGTTAAAGGAACCTACATAATATGACTGGATATCAGATTTTTTTCATAAAGATTAATAATGACACCTTACAATGGATGGATCTGTTGTCTGGGTGGAAGTTTCTGGATGTTTCCATTTATTTAAAACACTGAATCATCTCCAAAGAACACTGTAATTTAATCATAATGAACTCATACTAATATTTCATTACTTTGAGTATTATGTTCCTTTTCTACAGATGCAATAATTAGAACACAATTAATTAGCTAAAGTATTTGATTTTGTAAATATAACARTTCAAACATGTTGTTGAAGAATGAAGTTCTGAAGCTTTTTCCTTCAACATTGTTTGAAGTAAGATTGATATAGTGGAATTTATCTCACTAAATGATTACATCTTCACAGTTGGTGATGCATATTTGGTAGTCACCTGATGCTGCTAGAGAGGATGTCAAAAATTATAAACACTTATCAAAAGCACAATTCACTCCAAATAAATGCCTAGTATGTGTCAGATGAAGTGGTATACATAATATAAAATATATAGTAAAGTTGTAAACTGTATGTACTGTATGAGGACTCTAGGGTGTGAAATTTAGAAAACCAGATTTAATCTCATGAATTCACTGAACAGATGTGCAAGTGATATGTTAATTTGACCGTCAAATCTGATCTCCGTCCCGGACACTTAAGAAATATTATTTTAGAAGCAAATTTAAAAAAAAMCAAATAAACAAAATAACAGCATTGCCAAATAAACAAACAACCAGGGAATGAACTCTCAGTTCTGTTTTCACCTCTCAGAGAAATAACAAGAGAAAACGCAGAAGTAATACTAAGAATAACCAATAAAGAATTCTAGAAAATCTAGCTTAATTGAGCAAAATTAATGAAGTGATGAGTAGCTAGAAATCATAATGGAGGTTTACTTTTGCTCCTTGTTTTAGCATATTCATCCTCAGCAAACACCTCCAAATATTGTGCTGCAAATTCAGTAAAATGAACCCAGAAACCATAATAACAATATCTCCACCGATAATAAAGTCTCCTTTGTCTTTTCATTTAAATTATTACAGTTTAAAAGATCAGCATATAACAAAATGCCGCTCACCACAAATTCAAATAAAGTCTTGTATCTTAAAGTAAGCCCAGTCCTTAGGAATTTCCATTCCACAATAATGTACAAATTAAGTAAATAACAAGTCCAAGCCATTTTACAGAGAAATAAATCTTGGAAACTAGGAGCTGATAGTTATAAAAATKACTAAAAGCTAAAACTATGCAACTGCCCATCAAAAAAACAAAGAGCTTGATGTGAAAACTGAAAACACTCTGAACTTCACTTCTTTCAAATGGACCTCCAAAGTAAAATTAGCTGTTTAGTCTCATTTTCAAATTTGATTTATTAATATAGGTGACGTCAGGCAAAAATGACAGATATGGTCAAACCCAGGCATATTATAAATTGCCTTCCAGTAAAATCAGCAGTTGTAGCAGCTAAACTTTCATCMTTTCAGAGCAGAGTGGTATAAAAGACCACAGAGTGTGGCATATTAGGTAAAATGTACAAAAGATAGTAATTTAGATCAGTGAACTTGGTAGACACACCCACATTTGTTCTGTACGCTGTCATTATCTTTGCATGTGGCCTTGTTAAACCAGTGCCTCTCTCTCTCCTGCAGTTTTTATGTGTAAATAGGAAGAATAATATTTTCTTAATACCACGTTCTATCATCTCCTAAAATCCTGCTTTTTAGCTATGCTGACAGAGTTGAAACAGCAAACTCTCTGCTATATGGATGAACTTTAGTTCAATGAATGTTTTATGCAGTTATAATCTGCTTCCATTCAAGAAGGGTAGCACAGGATACGGATGTAAAATACCCTATTGCAAGGATAACTACACACATTCCTCAGCAGGCATCAGGTGTTTATCAGTGACATACCTCAATTCTTTGTCAAGTGTGGCTCCAAGGGTGCTTAAAAGCCCWGCAAACTGCCAGACTTGCATGCCAGCGAGTCATCTTCAGGACTGGGTGGTAAAATAACCCAACAGAGCTCATCATTCTCCAGTGTTGGTGTCTTTTGAAGTTTGTAGGCCTGATGTAAGCCTATCTCCTATCACCTTTCTGTGTCAAACAACTTCAAAACAGAGTCATACTTACAATTTTACTTGCTAAGATTTCTAGGATTTTTCTATCTAAGGTTTGATATTTGCTACCTCAGAGGAGGAGGGGATTTGTAYGCAGCTTAAATATAACATGGCATTGAGAGATACCACATCTCTGAAGACTGCAGTTCAGCACACTTCCATAAAACCTCTAATAATCCAGCCTACTGATGGACAGTATGACCATTTTTGTAAAAAAGTGCCCCACATCTACCAAATGAAAACAGTACATACATTATATACGTATCTCAATGGCTTGGTTTTGGGGTGTCAGGATTTCAGACTTTTAAAGCTAAAGAAAGGCAAAGTTCCTAGTAGTTCTCATAAACCAAATCTGAATTTTATCATTAGATCTCCCCCCCCCTTTTTTTTTTTTTTTTTTTTTGCTAAGAACCATTGTTCTAAGTATTAATTATGAAATAATTGTCTTTTTTTATAGAAATTAGCCTGCATATAATAAAATAATGCAAGTAACATCACAAATTATGTACTTTGATAAAAGTGGATGAAGAAATGATAATATTTGTTATACTGTATGTTGACAGAAATGAAGCATAATTCCCATATCAAAACTTCAGACTAAATGCAACTTCTAAAATGAACAATACCTTTATATCCRTAGCAATATGTTATAGTTGACACTAAGATAATAAAAATAGAGAAAAAGAGAGCAATTAAATGGGTAATTATAGTAAGACTTCATCTAAGAATAATTATTCTAATAATTATCTTAATATTTTTCCTACAACATTGGCTTAGTCATCTAGACATGATGTAAATTCTTAGTTGTCTTTTTTTTTTCTCTGCAAGTGTATGTACAAATATATAAAAACAGGAATATAAGAAGGGAGACACTGACACAACCATTTACTGTTCAATATGAYCATTATTAATGAGCAAATTTATAGTCTGTGTGGGAACCTGATGAGGGTTTTTTCAGCATTTACCTTTYTTTCTTTCTTTCTCCCTTYCATACATGTYCTTCAAAGACCCTTTATTTGTTTTTAAATACCTTTGGGATTCTTTCCAATACATTTTTAATTATTCTTACCTAGGGTTCAGGCTAAGATTGTATCATCAATATTTCCTGCCAGCATCCTTTCAGTAAGTCATGTCTGGTTTGACATAATATACTACACCATTTCTAGTGCACTTAAAATGGCATTTTAGGTTGGAACAGGAAGGAGTATTTGACATGCAGCCAAAATGGAGCTACTATGAAGTATTCACACTGAACTGCCTTTCAGTTTAGTCATGAGGCCTTCAGCACCATTTTGCTCTACAAAATMATTTTTGTTTTTCCATGTTACTTGCCAACAGTTAAAATCTCTGTAATGCAAACCCCACATAAACACAATCCCTCTTCCATGTATAAGAATGATTGTAGCATTCTTTTGGGGTTTTTTTCTCAGCTGACTGCGGTCACGTTTTGGCTAGGTCCTGAATGCACTCCCTGCAAGAGGCCCCAGCTCTTTTACCTAGATTTGTCTGCTCAAAGGCAAGGGTCACCCCTATAGAAATGTTTGTCTTCTCTTTGGACTCTGTATTTCATCAGCCCTGCTTCCTTTCTCTTTGTTTCCTCTGCCAAGAAATGCCTAAATGCCTTTATTCCTTATGGTCCATCAGTCTGGATCTGGTGGCAATGCAMCTCCTTCTCAGCTCTCAGCCACCTCTTTCCACCCAGCTCATGTCCCAGGTCCCTTCATGAATGTGCAGCGTAGTGCCCTGCAAAAAGGTCTCTGCTGGCATTTACAGGGAAAGAGTTACAAAAGAAAAGCAAATTGCAATCAAAAACAGAATGCAAATTGAACTCAGAACAAAGGTTTATTTTACACAGGTTGAAAAATACTTGACAGGGACATGAAGCCGTGAATTTATTTACATATCCTTTTGCTACAATTCTCCAAGTATTATGTATTAACATTAATGTATTAACATTCTACATGGAAAAATATTTTT
The DNA here is from genome assembly GCA_902810485.1 of Alauda arvensis. Classification (NCBI taxonomy): domain Eukaryota; kingdom Metazoa; phylum Chordata; class Aves; order Passeriformes; family Alaudidae; genus Alauda; species Alauda arvensis. The sequence continues at coordinate 3,165,836 of CADDXX010000034.1, forward strand.
CTAAGTGATTAAAGCATTATATACAATTTTTTCTTCTCATATCTATATTTTCACCTACAGACTTAACATGACTGTTTTATAAGCATTCTTAAAAAGTGCAATATTTTTATACTTGAATTTCAGCAAGAACCTACAAGTATTTTCACCACATTATTTTGTGAATTGCCTTTGCAAAAATGTATAATTTCAACAGATATTTTATGTTCAAAAGTTATTTCTTTATTTACCATCGCATTCAAATTTTTTATGAAGAATGAAAAGGTAAATTTAGATAGTTTAAGCTCTTTGCCAAGAAGGAGGTAGCAATAAGTACTTGCARCCATGTCTCCAATATTAACGCATGYTCTTATAAGATCTACACAAAATATCCCAAATACGACCTACTTTCCATGAGAATTTTCACTTAAATAACCTAGGCAGGATGATGGCTTCAGATATAATAGAATGGCTTGTGTTGTAAGGGGCCTTAAAACACATCTAGTTCAAACTCCCCTACCATAAATAGGGACAACTTCACCAGACCAAGTTGCTCAAAGTCCCATCCAACCTAGCYATGAACGCTTCCAGAGATGGGATATTCACAAGTTCTTAACCTGTCCCAGTGCCTCATCACCCTCACAGTAAAGAATTTCTTCCTAATATCTGATCCAAACCTACTCTCTTCCAGTTTGAAACCATTCTCCCTTGTCTTATCATTACATGCCCTTGTAAAAAGTCTTTCTACATCTTTCTTATAGGTTCTTTTTAGATACTGGAATGCAGCAACTAGGTTACCCTGAAGCCTTCTCTTTCCAGGCTGAACAATCGCATTTCTCTCTGACTTCCATCATAGAAGAGGTATTCCATCTTTCTAATCATCTTGGTGCCTTTCCTCTGGACTTACTCCAACAGGTTGATACCACTTCTGTGCTGGAAACCCCAGAGCTGGATGCAGCACTGCAGATGGGGTCTCACAAAAGCAGTGCAGAGGAGCAGAATCCTCTCCCTCACTCTGCTGCCCATGTTGCTTTTGAAGTAGCCCAGGACAGCTGCCTTTCTGGGTTGCAAGCCCACATTGTTGGGACAAGTCCAGCCTCCCATCCACCAGCASCCCCAAGTCCTTCTGGGCAGGGCTGCYCTCGATCTGTTCATCCCCAGCCTGTGTTGATACTSGGGGGATTGCCCCAGCCCAGGGGCAGCACCTTGCACTTGGAGTTGTTAATCCACATGAGATTCCTAGGGACCTGTAGCAATGTATTTGCATGAGTTAAGTTATTMTTTGTACCMTCCAAACTCCTTGTGATCTTATCAGAACTCCTGAAATTTTGTTATTCAAACCTCAGGAATCCATCAAGATTGCTGAGAGAAAARCAAGACTAAAATAAAACCAAAAGGCCTGAGAACTAACCATGGAGAATGCAAACTTCAGATAGAAGTGAGCTCAGCATGAAGATAGTCCAATTAGGTGCCCTGAGGGGTGTGTGCCAGCCTCATAGACAGRCTGAAGATCCAATCAAATAATGTGTGTGTGTGTGAATATACTATGCTAAAATCTATAACTGTTGCTTATTGTAAAAATAAATGGCTTCTGCAAAACCATATTAGTTCAGTGTACAAAAGTCCAAGGGTGCGCTTGATCCTTTTCTCTATGCTATCAAGGAAGATATTAACACTGGTTCATAACACTGATGTCCATTGGGACTTTTACCTGTCTACCATGGTGCTATTATAAATCTAAGGCTGATGATATYTTTCAGGGGTACCATCTACAGATTGGAAATATGCCATTGAAAACATCTTGGGTTCAGTTTGATTTTGTTAAAAACAAGACAGAAATCCATASAGATTCTTCCTGGCTTCCTCTTACAACCTCAGGAAGCAAAGGAGGTGGCCCAGGCGGCTCAGTCATCCCCTGGATAAGTGTGCAGCTCTGCAGGGTGTAGAGTCCTCATGTCAGAGCTTCTTCTTGTCTCAGTGTTGACATCTCAGATCCAAGGCCACCTCTCTGTGACCAGTTTTAGGCTCAACTCTCCTAAATTCTCCAATGCCATTTTAATCATCCCTCAACTTCATCCCCATCCAATCGCTGTGACTTTTCCATAGAAAGAAATCAGATGAGCATACTGGATAGCACCTGCAGCATAGCAGAAAATTCTGTAACTATTTGGATTCTTGACCCAGTCACACTTGTGACTCTAGATAGACAAAATGTTTCCAAGATGTTTTATGAAAATCTGGTAGAATTGACAGACACCTGGAAAAATCGAATAGCATATTCTTATGTGGTAGAACAGAACAAACCTTTCTAACATGCATGGTGCACAGGAAAAGTGAGTGACACATTGTCATAGTTTATCTTCACATGACAATAAGCACCACTCTTCCCTCTGTGAAACATGGGAGACAATCAGAGGGTAAAAGGAGGAAACTCATTATTTCAGATAAAGTAATTTAAAATAGTAAAGCAAAAGCCATGTCTACAAACAAAGCAAAACAAGGAATTTATTAAATTCTTCCCATCAGGTGTTCAACCATCTCCATGAAAGCAGGACACCATCATGCATAAGTGATTACTTCAGAAGATAAGTGTCATCTCTCCAAAAGCCTCCTTTCTTTCTTCCCCTAGATTTATGCTGAGCATGATATGGGATCATCAGTTGGGTTAACTGTCTTGGCTGTTTCTCCTCCCCATTCCTTATGCACCTGCTCACTACAAGGGTGGGGTGAGAGCCAAAGACCTTGACTCTGGGCAAGTGCTGGTCAGTAATAGTGAAAACATCCCTGTCTTATCAACACTATTTTCAGCACAAAGCCAAAACACTGATCCAAAACATAGACTATGAAGCAATCCAGCTACTGTGAAGAAAATCAACTATCCTAGGAAAAAACAACACTTGAAAATGCTTGAATATTTGCCCTGATCATTATTCAGTCATTTGAGTATAKAGCTGCAATAACATAGAAGTGACCAAAACTTAGACCACTTGTACATTTCTTCCTTCGATGATGTATGAAAGGAATATAATGATGTCAATCTAGTGTTAGTTACTGGTAGTGCAATAACTGCACTAAACATTTACAGSTAAGAGAATCAGAAAAATGATAAACCCACCAGCAACAGTATTGAAAGTTGAATTAATGAAAAATCAGCAAATATTCATTATCAAGTCTTAACTACAAACTGAAAGGGTTACAAATATCCAAACACCTCACATATTCAGTTACCAGTTATTACTGTGAAGTAGACTGTGAGACAGTCTACTCTGTCTTGCAGTGGTGCAGTTCTAGAAAGGCTAACACTTGGAAACTGTGACATCAAAAAGAGCTTTCATGTCTTCAGACRCTTTTGCAAAAATTGTTTGGACAACTACAAAATCTTTTATTTTTACTAATTAACAGAATAGCCTCTCAGTTATCAAGCATCATTCAGAAATACTACAACATTCTAAAATAAGTTTACACACTTAGGCATCTTAATTTCTGTGATAAAGAGGCAAATTAAAAGACTAGAAATATTACTGACCTCATATAGTTATTAGTTTAGAATTCCATTATTTGACCAATTTTCTAATGAAAACTCTTTTTCTTGCAATCCTGAATATTATATAAAAACCCCAAAGAAAAAGCTTAACTTTGAGAACTAGTGTAGATCATACCAAAATGCCTTAAGAGAGCTTTTACCACATGAGTAAGATGATCTTTCCCAGTACACAGGACCATTTTCCCTACCTTATTCAAATCACATGCACAGGGAGAAAKAAATTCATAACTTTGCATAATATTGTGGCAAAAATGTCCTGTAAATGCACCCTCAAGTACAACTCTGATTATGATTAAAGTTTATCTTATTATAGTCTAGCTAAGAGGATCATTATATTATATACTGTGCCATGATTAAACTGCTTTTTCTTAAAGTAGCTTGAATTTATGTTCAGACAGCTTTTATATTCATAAGCTCACAATACTACTCCACACATCCCCAGAGAGAAACCCAGGAAAAACTACTCAAAGTACTAACACATATTCTACTTTAATGAGCATTATTCTCAGTACTGTAGTAACTCTTAAGTCAAATACACATAAATCCCTTTATATAACATGCTCAGATTCAGATGTGATTTGGATTAACTTTAAATAGAAGGAAAAGGCCTGCTGCAGATCTGTGTAAGGCTTTTGACAATTTGAGTCATATATTGGTCTCAGTCCTGTCCTCTGAAAGCAACAGGTATTTTGGCTGATTCTTCATTGTAACACTGCCCATAAGTGGTGACCAAAAGGAAAAAAAAAATTAAAAAAAAAAAGATAGCTTTAGCCTCTACTCTTCTTATTTTTTTAATCAGAGGGGTYATGTATTTTTGTGAAAATGACAAAATAATTATTTTTTACTACTACATATTCTGTAGTCTATGWCTTGTCTTCAGATAYAATAATATTTTGTTGGGTGCTACAAATAGCAGGAATAGACCTGAACTATGTGTGGACTTGCATATATTCAAACATTCAGTATTTCTGACTAGCTGGAACTAATGGAACAGATTTTCAAAGCAAACCTTCCATCCCAGCAATTTAAATAAATTGCTAACAGGAAACATTTTTTATGCCATCAGGTAAAACATTGAAAGGTTCAGTAGTGACTTGAGGCTTGTTTAAACCCTATAATGAAGAGCTGACCTGAGCTGGTACTTCAACTTGATGCAGAACTAATTGGCCTAAAAGGTAGTTGTTTGGTCCCAAAAGGAATATAGTTGCATAAGAATAGTTCCACCTCTTCACTAATAAACCTTGCCTCACAGATGTTTTCTTAACAGACCTTTTACAGATGTAGATATTATGCCACATATAATACTATGTYATAGAAAGTACAAAGAAATTTTTTCTAGTACTAAAATGAATATAACAACTCTTGCACATTTAGAAGTTTGAAACACTCTAACAAAAGCAATCATGTTATTTTCAGCCTTGATTATTTCCTTTTTCTCCCTCAGCCACTTTCTGTATTTCTAATGAGGCTTAATCTTCATGGTAGAAATTCCAGTGCTCAGCACATTATGTAGGTGAACAAGACCTTTGATATTGGGCTATTTCTGTCCTTTGAACATAAACAGAAAAAAAAATTAGCATTCCAGATTGTCACTTCTGATACTTTCACACTTCTTATTTGGGAAGCTTGTCCTATGTGTTAACACACATTTATTGTTGATATAAAAAGGCTTGCCAGCATACTRTGAGAGTAAAACATACTGTGGCTATAAATGGACCCAGGAGAGGTATGTATTTCCCTCTTTCTTGGGATCTAATAGGGCTTCTGATATGTTAAATTTGACAGGTCCATTTTTTTCCTCTTTGCAGTATTTATCAAGTCTCTGAAACTTAARGCAATCTCACCATGTTTTGCCAAACACTAAGGCTTTTAGGAAAGTGCTGAACWGTTTATTCCTCCTCCTATTTACATGTGATATCATACAGGGGTCCTTTTTACATTCATCTCATTTCCTATAATGGGTTAATCAGCTATCCTGATGCCATATCCTAATATTATTCAGAAGCTGCTCTACTTGTTAAAGCAAGATTTTGCTTTCTTAACTTTCACTGTCTGTCAATCTAGGGTAGCAATGTAACCAGAAAAATCAAATCTAGCGTAAGTACTCCCAAAAATTATCAAGCCGTTTTCAGGGTTTTGATAAATCCAAAATCTGTTTTCTAGGTTCAAATAGTAACAGARACATCTAGATCAAGGTACYCAAAGCCCTATTCAGRCCTGKCCCTGACATTTTTCWGTGATGGGACWTGCAYRACTTCTCTGGCTCACTTTATCCRGTGTCTTGCCWCTCTTGTWGTAAAAAATATCCAATTTATATGTCCAACATAAATAGACCCTCTTTCGGCTTAAAATCATGGCTCCACTTTCTGACACTACCCACTTGGTAAAAAGTGTCTGTCCTGATCTTTTCTAGCCCCTCTTMAAGTACTAAGGTGCTAAATGTTGGCAGATGCAAAGCTTAAGATGACCCAGCAATGCATGCTAAGAGCCCAGAAATCCAATCATATCTTGGGCTGCATCTGAGGGAACATGGCCAGCAGGGCAAATGAAGTGATTCTGTCCATCTGCTCTCATAAGACCCCACCTGGAGTGCTACATCCACCTCTGGGTTCCCCATCACAGCAAGGACATGGACCTGCTGGAGTGAGAAGGATCATCAAGATCATTAAAGGGATGGAGCACAAACTACTATGGAGATATGTTGAAACAATTCATCAGCCTGGAGGCGAAAAGTCTCCACATAGACCTTAGAGAAACCTTCAAGTTCCTAAGGGGGGCCTACAAGAGAACTGGAGAGAGACTTTCAACAAAGGCCTATAATCAAAGCACAAGGAGGAAAGGCTTCAAACTAAAAGAGGACAGATTAGAAATTACAAAGACATTCTTTACTGTGAGGGTAGTGAGGCACTAGAACAGGTTGTCCAGAAAAATTGTGGATGCCTCGTCACTAGAAGAGTTCAAAGCCAGGTTGGATAGGACTTTGAGCAACTTGGTCTGGAAAAAGATGTTCCTGATAACGAGAGCAGGTTTGAACTAGATGCTTTTCAAGGTCTTTTCCAACCCAGGCCATTATGTGATTCTGTGATTCTATGACTCTATAATTCTACCATGCCATGATATAATGAGGTCTACCCAGAGAGGACACCTTCTTTTCTTCTCCAGGCCAAACAACCTCAATTCTCTCATACTGTGTTCATAGGAGAGGTGCTGCAGGTCTCTGATGATTTTCATGGCCCTCCCCTGCATCTCTCTTAATATGTTTGTGTCTTTCTCCTTCTGTAGACCCCTGAGCTTGTTACAGTACTCCAGGCAGGTTCTTAGAAGGTCAGRRTAYGGTGGAAAGTTGYTAGYCATGCCACTTTTWATGCAGCCCAGGATSTAGYTGGCTTTCTAGACTGCAACTGGCATTGCTGGCTTATGTCCAAATTTTCATACACCAGCACCTCTAGCCTTTCTCCACCAAGCTACTTTCAATCTGTTAAAAGCCCAGGGTTYCCTTTGCTCTGAGTCCYTCTTTGGAGGCACCAGCTCAAGCTGGTATTTTGYTATTTAATTCTTGCACCAAAATGAAACTATTGTAAGAATTGAGACATCTGAGTTTCTATTGTGGGAAACCTGGGGTTTGCCAGTAAGCAAACCCTCTCTGACTGTGTGGTGTGGTGCGTGTAGGGAGGCAAGTGTAGCACTGGGCAGCTCCCAGGAGCCATCTGCTGCAAAGCAGCTTCAATCCCAACTCAAGTGGTGTGTTTGTGACTGCCAGAGTGGCTTCTACATGGCTGAACAGGAAATTTCCTTAGCACACAGGACCTTGCTGTTCTGGGACTGTCCTTCCTGAAGAAGGTTCAGAAATGTGTATCAATATGTGATGGCAGAGAATGTGGAGCTGGACTCCTGCGAGTAGGGCCCACACAAAGCAAAAGAACAACCAAAGGGCACAAACTGAAATATGGGAAATTACATTTATAAAGACACTAGAAAATAAGACTTTGATTTTTTTAATAGTTGTGAAACACTGTAAGAGGATGCCTAAAGATGATGTGAAATCTCCATCACTGAAGACATTTAAGGGATGACTGATCCTGGGTAACCCGCTCTAGTTGTCCATGCTTGAACAGGGAATAAGTATTCCCCAGAGATTCCTTGCAGCATAAACTKATTTGTGATTTCGTAATTACTCTTAATCACCTTTGCCATAACACATCTGGCCAATACACACACAGTCACATATATCTGTACACGCACACACTCCATATACATTTGTTTGTTTCTAACAGTTTTTAGTGGTATAAATAGGATTCTTTCACTGCTGACTCAGATTAGTTAAGTAAGAAAACAGTGATAGCAAGTTGGTGGCAACATCTGATATGGAAATTTAATTTTTTTTTAATTACAATATTTACTTTTCTGTTAAAAAAACCAAAAAAAACACCACCAGTTCGTTTTACTCAGTCTTGTGACTAGGTTTTGCAGCAGATTTCCTTCCTGTTCTTGGCTTATGTATTTGCATATATAAATGTTTGATGTATTTTTGTTTACTTGGAAAAGTAATGGTCATATAACCAAAGTTTTGAAATGGAAATTAGGAGGTCTTCCAGCTTGTCTTATCAAAAAAAAATAAGCCACGAAAAATTCTTATACATGCKGATTGCTTTTGATAGTTCACCTCAGAAATATTATGGGTTTTTTTTGTTTCAGAAAACACACATGTAATGAAAATTTTAGTGACTTACATGAAAAAGGATGTCTTTGGGAAGGAAACAAATGCTAAAAAATGCTGGATCTGTTTGCTTACACATCCCCCATGAGGACTGTGTTGTCTACWAACACAGTTGCAACTGATATCAGACGCAGTTCTTTTACTTGGTACRAGGTTTTACTAATAGATGATTCCTATAGTCAGAGTACCACTTAAATGGTTTGAGTATATAGTTAGTATAGTTTAAAAATGCTAATTAAATTGCACATTCCATTMTTTATTAATATGTGGAAGAAACAGTTCAGTGAAACTACAATTATTAGAGAYTGAAAATACTGAAGTAATTGAAATTGTCTTTCTTGCATGTTTTTTCTAATACGCACTGGTTTTCTCTTCTTTTAAAATGAGAAATATGCGAACAGCTGTCATAAGGTATCGTTACGTTACYGTGTTTTGTGTCAAAAGGTTTAATTTCAGTAGTGGTAACAGACATTTGAAATAAATATGTTCAGAACTCTAATATTTATGGAACTTAAGCATCAAAATTTTACCATATGATTTTTGAACTTGAAAGTACCAAAGACCCTGCCATTCATCAGAATATGGACAGTCCATGTCCCTGTAACAAGCGTGATTAGATGGAAATGTATTTACCTATTACACCACAAAGACAGTTATGCATTTGAAGATAGAATAACAGAGCAGTTAACCTTCAGGTGCTGAGTGTTTTGAAGAACTGAAGATAATCTTGGCAGGCATTGTAGGGAAATGGTAGAAAGTGTCTCTTCAAGATATAAGAGAACCAGTTGATTTTTTGCTACAATGAATGATTTAATACTGCTGAAGAACTACCATGTCCCTTATTAACCAATTTCCAAAATGGGTTGTGGTTTCATATTGCATCCCAGTCTAAAGAATTTTTTTGTGGAATATGCTTATTACACAGAATTAGCTTTGAACTCTGCTTCCTCCTTGCAGTACAGGTTAATGATGTGAAGACTTCTTACACTGTTACATTCCTTGGATGGATATCCATGCTACAGCAAAAATGCAAGGGTTATCCTATCTTAGAATAGTCTGAGAATGGCCAGATCTCAGAAATTAGGGCTTTTCTCTCCAGAAAGGTGGCAGCATCTGTTGCCCAACTGAAACACATCTACACCAAAGCACACAGCTCAGAMAACAAACAGGAGGAGCTGGAAGTCATTGTGCAGTAAGAAAACTATGACACAGGTACCATCATRGAAATCTGGTGCAAAGGTGCTCACAACTGGACCACAGCAATAGATGGCTGTAAAATCTGCAGAAGGGATAGGCAGGGAAGGAGAGGCAGTGGGGTAATCCTGTATGGTAGGGAGTGGTTTAGTGTCTGGAGCTAATATATGACTGTTATGATAGGACTGAGTCTTTATGGTTAAGAATTAGGGGGAAGACAACAACACAGATATCCTAGTGGGAGTCTGTTATAGACTACCCAAYCATGAAGAAGAGGCAGGCAAAAATAGTCTATAAGCAGTTGGAAGAAGTCTCATGATCACTGGCCCCTTTTCTTATGGGTGACTTCAACTCACYAGATGTCTGCTGGAAATACAATGCAGCAGAGAAAAAGCAGTCTAGAAGGCTCCTGGAATGTGTGAAACACATCCAGCTGGTGAGTCAGACAGGAACTGGGCCCCACTGGACCTGTTGTTTGTGAACAGAAAAGGACTAGYGGATGATGTGGTACTTGGAGGTTGTCTTCATCATGACAATCACTAAATAACAAAGTSTTCCATCCACAGAGAAGTAAGGAGGTGAGGTCAGCAAAACTGACACCTTGGACTTCGGAAGGCCAGAATTAACCTGTTCAGGAAGCTGATTGACAGTGTCCCTTGAGAAGCAGTTCTGAAGGGCAAAAGAGTCCAGGAAGGCTGGGCATTTAAGGAAATGTTAAATACATGGGAACAGGTCATCCCCGTGTGCTATAGATGCATTGGCAGAGAAGAAGACCAGAGAAGAGAGCTTTGACTGGAAATCAGGCAGGAAAAAGAGAGTTTGTGACCTTTTTAAGAAGTGGAAGGAAACTCAAGAGGACTACAAGGATGTGTGAGACTATGCAGGAAGTAAATTTGAAGGGTCAAAGCCCACGTGGATCTTGGGCTGACTATTGGCAATCTGATTATTTCCATAGAAAACAGTAAAACAAGTTTTCATCAATACATCAGCAAAAAAGGAGGGCCAAAAAAAAATTCCATCCTTAGTTAGATCCTGGGGAAACTTAGTCACAAAGCCTTGGGGCCAGGTTTTAAAATATCTTTATCAATATATGGGCAAAGGACGCTTGTTTGAGGTTCAAGAAGATGGAGTGCTAGGTTCCTGCACTTCAGTCACAACAACTCCACACAATGCTMTGGGCTTGGGTAAGAGTGACTGAAAATCTGCCCAGAAAGAGTGTGGACAGCAGGACTAGGGCATTTACTGCCCACCTGTGCTTAGCCTAATGAGGCTGCATCTTGAATATTCTGTTCAGTTTTGGGTCATTCACTGCAAGAAAGATATCRAGGTGCTGGAGCAAGCCCAGAGAAGGACAACAGAGTTGGCACAGGGCCTGGAGCACAAGTCTTACGACAATAGGTGATGGAACTGGAGTTGTTTAACCTGGAGAAAAGGAGGCTTAGGGTACACCTTATCACTCTCTACAACAACCTGGAAGGAGGTTTTATTCAGGTGAGTGTTGGTCTCTTCTCCCAAATAACACAATGAAATGCCCCCAGGTTGCACCACGGGAGGTTTAGATTGGACATAAGAAAGACTTCTTCRTGGAAAGGTTTGTCCAACACTGTAATTGGGTGTCCAGGGAAGAGGCTGAGTTACCACCCCTACAGGTATTTTAAAGGTGYGGGGATGTGGGACCTGGGGACAAGATTTAGTGGTGACTTGACCATGAGAGTTTAATGGTTAAACTAAGTACTCTTGGAGGTCTTTTTCATCCTAAATGATTCTATGATTATGTTATTCATATCCACCTCAAAAAATACTTTTGTCTGTTCTTCATCAATGCTTCAATATTTTAAATATGWGCTAGACATATATGAAAAAATTAACTGAAGTCAATTGAATCTGAGTTTCTTACCCAAGGATGTAAAAGGGAGGAAAATTTCCTAGATAATAATTTACAACACATGCTTTCTTCTACAGAATAATGAGAGTAAAATATGACTGCATGCACATATTTCACTTACCATCACAAGGTAGTCATAATATTAGGTGAATTCACAGTAAAAATTAACAGCCTTGTGACAACAGCACAAATCTTACTAGATTCAAAAACCTGCTTTTTCATAGGTCTTGTGTCTRAAGTATTGGGTTGAAGTTATCATTAGACTGTGTTTGGACTATAAGTCGTGTGTCAACAGCATTGCAAATATAGCTCCAACATCTGATTCATCTTGGAGATGGAATCTAAGTACCAAATACTATGTTCTCAGTTCTTTTGAAATCTAAAAATGACTGTCATTTATAATAGTGCCTGTTCTTTTARTGACAACATTCCCACACCAGACTAAAAATATTGCGGTAGAACATAAGATTTGCCACCAGCTTGCCCATGTATATGACAAGAAAAGAGAAATAGCAGATATCAACAAAATAAAGATACCAGTAATCTTACTATCTTGAATTTATTATGAGTTATTTTTCTTGTTAGATAAATAGAATCCTTCCAATTATTAGTAGAGTTCTAGGATTCCAGGGTGAAGACTTTCTTTCTCAAAACAATGTAAGTTACCATTACTAGTTGTACTTCAGCATAGCTATTACATGACTATAGAGTCAATTGGAATACTAACATTTTAGAAGATGAAACATAAAAAAATTATATTTTTCATAGGATTTACTTATTAATCTATTCAAAGAGACAAGGAAAATAAACCTAAAATTTCTGCAAACCTAAATTAGATTCAGCATTTAATTACTTCAGGATTTCATATATGACAATTACAAAATCTTTTAATAATAGAGTATCAATTTTCAAAGTAAAGCATAAGGATTTATCTGTGTGAATTCTAGTAATGTCAAACTGAGTCATAAACCTGCAAATCTTCATTTGGAAATGTAATGTCTTGTGTTAGAAGAAAAATTCCATGTGAAATGCAAAATGATCTAGAAGTTGAAGTAAACACATTTAAAAGTAAAATTTTAACAGAATATTTTCATACATACAATTTCATGAAAGTGGCCTGGAAGAGTTTCTGAGAGTATATGGTATAAAAATGAGGTCTGAACAGTTTCAAATGTTATTTTAAATTATTTGGAAATATGAAATGTATTATGTACTGTCTTCTTAATTTCTTGAGTATTTCTTTTAATATTTCTTGTCCAAAGTAATGAGAAGGAAAGAGCAGATATACTTTGCACAGTTTTTATTTTTGCAGATAGCATGTCATCTTTTTTAAAGAAAAGTAATAAACATTTAAATATTCTGGACTACAAATGTAATACATTAATGAGGAAGTAATAGAATTTCATTATGCATGTTTGCTTATTAGAGATCAATATGGTCCTATTGTTATGAATGACTATTAAAATGTTAAATCCAGTAACACATACATCAATCAACTCTCCTTTTAACAATAAAATACTTTCTTAATCTAAGGTAGGCTARGGGGCCATTATATCTGGATATATAAAAGAAAAATGTAAGCTGTTTATAAAGGATACATGCCATTTAAATAAGCATCTTCTTTCCTATCTTTTATATTACAGGTTACGTCAGAATGAAGTATAGAAGTTTGGATGACATGAGGTAAAAACATCAGTCTCATGCTTTTTAGTGTAGCTAGAATTTAAAAATTAAWTTTGTTAGACTAGAATTAAGTTTTTTGAAATCATAGTAGTAATAAAGTAGATAAGTAAAATTTGTTCTGTCTTTAAGTGATTAATGCACTGCTAGGACAAAGAAATTTGAAATTATTTCAGAAGTGGAAAAAGAGTCATACTGGCTGGGTTMCTGTAGAAAATAAAAAATTACATAGCTAGCATGGCATCCCAAAGCAAAAAAAAATCTCATAACTGGATTTGAAAGCTAAAGGTCCTTATCAATAAATCCTTATCCAGATGAAATTATCCTCTGATGACACACAACTAAATTCCAAGTAACTTTATATTTCCATTATGACAGAGAAGGTATCAATTTAATGTCTATCTCAAATAATTATCAGCCTTTCTTCTGGGAGCCAGATCTTAAGAAAGGAATAGGAAGCATAGATGGAAAAGCAGCTAAGATTCTAGAGTCACATGAATGATATTTCCAGTAGCTGGATTTGGCTTAAATAATGTTGAGGCAATCCTGATCTCTATTGACAGACCTCTGTGATTGTGACTAGACATGGTGAAAACTCAGCTGAAGCTGTAATGAGYCCAATACTAAAGGTGAGTAGAAGGAATCTGCACATTGCAACTAGCCTTTTGTCTTGAGTATATCTAATCCATGTTCACATGCAGACCAATTCACAGATGCCCAACAAAGACCACCTCCAATGAGGTTTTAAAGCCTATAAATATCAAGGCATTTATAGACTGGTCTGCTTTGTTTTCTACCTTCAGAAAAGTTTGTAACTAAAAATGCGACTTATGACTGTACTGATTCTTTACACTTCATTTACAGTTCCCAGTGACATTAGTAAAACTACATATGCAAAGAAACTTCATATGCACAGAGTGAAGTATGATTTGAKCTTCAGCAAGTAAATGCATGAAAATCTTGGCTATGACAAAAAAAATTTACACTTCTTGTGGCAACTATGCAAAGTCTTATTTCCATTATTTTTTTCAAATAGAACTTGGSAAGCCATTCTTCACATGAATGAGCATGAGCTCATCCCCCTTCCATTTAMTRAAAAATACTCTGTAGCAGGAGCCCAAGAAACTTTTTCCTGATGTGTTTAACCATGCCACAGGCAATGCTTATAACTACAGACAAAASAAGCATAACCAYTGTTGTGATCCAKTATAAGAGATGCCACTGCCTGAATTAAGCTGCAAATGAGACCATATGCAGAAKTTAATACCACAGRTTTTATTTAAYAGTAAAGTGATGCAGAGAGAAACAAGAGGAGAAGCAGGGAAGGGAAAAGAGAAAGACAGTGAGTGAAAAAGATAGATTAGGCTAAGATGCCATACCACATGGATGCCTGTGGCATCCCACTGTTCCTTCTTTACCCTGATTTTCTCAGTGGTAGAGGCCCCAGAGTCCTTCTGGAGCTGCCACTTTTAGATAGTCCAAGTCACAGGTACCCACAGGGCACAGATGCAGTTCCTGTAACTTGGGGTGGCGTGTGCATATGACTAGTGCTGAGAAAACAGACATAAAATGATGTTTGTGATGTATAATTTCCCAGTCACAGAGACAATACATGTCTTGTTGGAGGTGTTCAACTTAAARAACCAGAAAACAGGCAAGAAAAGAATGTGGTAGAGAGATCAGTGTTGTAGAGACATGCAATGCAGTCTTCCTCATTAGGCAAACTTTCACTTAGAAAAATAAGATCAAAGTTAGCTGGTAGAATTTTAAAGTAATTGAATGCAAATGAATGATTCTGAAATTTCAGAATAATTAAGATTTCCATCAAATAAACAAAGAATGTGCCATGTATCACCATGAGTCAACAACACATCTTTGTGGCAAAGAATACTAATGGTGTTCAGGGCTGCACTAGGAGGATTATTGCCAGCAAGGACTGAAGCATCTCTTCTATGATGACATATTGAGAGCTGTGACTTTTCAGTTTAGAGAAGACAAAGCTGAGGGAGGTCTTATAAACACAYRTAAATTCCTGAAGGGAAGGTACATTTCAGTGMTGCCAAGTGCCAGAGGYAATGGGTACAAAGTCAATCACAGAGGGCTCCATCTGAAYATCAGGAAACACTTTTTTTTWWT
>CADDXX010000034.1:3180977-3255073 GCA_902810485.1 Alauda arvensis
TGGAGCARTGGYACAGATTGCCCAGAGAGRTTGTRGAGYRTCCATCCTTGGAGATGTTCAAARGCTGCTGGGACATGGTCCTKGACAACTGRTTCTYCCTGAGCAGAAGGTTGGGCCAGATGACCTCCAGGGATTCTTTTCTTACAACAACCATTCTGTGATAYTGTGAAATGYCACCAGTTGACARTTATGTCTAAAACTACACCAGTAAATATTCTGYARAKKCCATTTCTAAGAGATGTGGTTAGGCCCTTTGAAAGTATGTCAGATATTTTTGTCATTGCAAACATATTTTCATGTAAACAATTCGTTTTGGAATAAGGAACAGTTAGTTTGTTCCTTTATCATAAAAGCTGATATAAATATTCTTTGTTTATGTATACATATTTTGTATACTGTGTGCTGAAAAAACTACTGGTACCAGGAGCATATTGKAAGGAATAAAATTGCTAAACACTGAAAGGAGAAAAAATATCTGAATTGTAAAATAACCAGTCTGATAAACTCTCAGTCTTTTATCATACCAAGAAAAAATGGTCTGAAAATGTTTTCTCTGTGATAGACAAGGTTATGAAATACACAGAGAAATAATGAATGAAATCCATAGTATATGATAAATAGATTGCAAAATACATTGAAATCATGTAATACATTGAAATAAATACAATYTCTGGAAATACACCCAAGCACCATATTTTATTCAGACAAAAAGGAAAAAGGAGACAGGACTCTCATTTTTTTTAGTCACTTTAATGGAAGCTGAGCCTTCATAATGGTCCTTAAAAAGGTATTCAAYACCATACCAAGATTGGACCTTATTCATAATTTGGATGCATTTTAATTTGGTAGATAAAGGAATTAGAGAGACCCTGAATTCAGCTTCCTTAAGAGGTTCAAGTAACTTCATCCCACATAATCTTGGTTTGGGGTTTGTTTGGTGGTTTGTTTTTTTTTTTACACTTCTAATTAAGAATTTCTATCTTTACTAAGACTGAAATTTTGGTATTATTTGTTAAGGAAGCTTAGCTGGGGAACCGACCATTTATTTCAGTGGAGCTGGGTTTTTTATTGCTCATTGCCATATGTTTTATATAAGAACTTCTACCTTTACATTGATATTTTGTACTGCTTTTATTTGTTGTTCTTTGTAGAAAAAACAAACAAAAAAACCCAACCAAACAACCAAACCAAACCAAACTAACAAAAAATAAACTCTCCCAGGTTCTAGTAATGTATTCTGTTCTTATTTCTTTAAAGACAATAATGCTTAGGTCTTCTTGAAATTAGAATCCTGAATAAAGTTTTGAATTTTATTCAAGGTCAAACGTTATTTCTTGAAGTTCATCTGACTTTCACCTCCAGAAAACTTGGGATTCCTYTATGTTTGTGCTGGTTTTGCATTAATTGACATTTGGTGAAGAGGGAAGAAGCCGGCCACAGCAGTGATTTTCCAAGAGAAGCTGCCAATATCTTCCTTCATGCGGGGCAAAACCCATTGCTGACTGGCTCTGAGAATTGGCAAATTGTTAAACCACTAAGAAAGCTAGATGCCCCTCTGTGAGAGTCACATTTTACAATGAACAAACCTGGGAAAAGCTCTCTTGTTTTCAGCTTTGGAAGAGAGTTCTCTCCCATTCCCTGTGCGGTGGCTGGGCAGGAGAGGGGAGGCTGCAGGGCCGCGAGCCTCCAAGGCCACTGCCCAGCAGGAACCACATGAACAGCAGCCAGAGGACAGTCCCTGGTGCAAGGCCTGGGTAAGAKTAACTCTTTTACTGCACAGATGAGACTTCCAGACCTTCAATCCTCTCTCGAGTGAGAGAAAARGACAGAGTRAAGACAYRTAGAGGACAATATTAARACATTAAGGTCAGTAAAGAAGGAGCAAAATCTCAGATGGGAGAAGAATGAAGAGATGYCATSATCTTGGGCTGAAATTCTYTTGTGARGCCATGGTGATTGACTATTATACRTTARAATACCCCTGTAATTCATGAAAARAAACATGGGGGGRTGGAGGGTTCAAATTGTAGTCACAAGCAAAGGGACCATTTCTGAGGCAAGTGGATGTTGAAGTAGCTGTGATCCAAATGAGAACCTTGAACAGATAAAAGTGATGAAGACCCTTTGCTCCCAGGGAAGAAGAAGACCTCTGTTCCCAGAGATGAATATTATCTCAGAGATAGATGAAGAGAATCTTGCTTTTGAACAGCTCATCCTTAAAAGTGTAGCCCATTAGGTGAAGACTGACCCCTCRAAAACAGTTGTRGAGAAAGCTATAAGTCAAGGGGAGRGACTTTTTCRGRGYRGCTGATTTCACTGWAACATTGAAGCCACAAAAGAACTGTTTCTTGCTGGGAATTCTCCATGGCATAGCAAGAGAGACTCCTCTCCCTGAGTGGACTGATGAAAGACTATTCTAGAGGTGGTAAACTGAAAGTTCCAAGTTTTATTTCTTTGCATTGCCAGTGGAAAAGAAAAWGAGAGTGTGGGGGAAGGAGAAGTRTTCTGAAGGTTTATYCTGWTTTCCAATTATTWTTYTTTTTAATTCTGTTAATAAAGTATTTTTTATACCCTTTAAAGTTTGATCCTGCTTTGCTCCCCTTCRAAATCTTCCCTCACAGCAGAAAAATGAGTAAATAATTTTAGTAAGGGCACCRGCATTTGGCCAGCACTCAACTCACCACATTATTTGGTGCATTGGCCAGGAAACTCAGATTGCTGAACCAAAACCATGACAATGTTAAAAAAAAATATATATATTGACTTTTATCTGAAATCTTAAAGGAACAGAGGGGTGAAGTTYCCTAAACTCTATTTCTTATATCCTATTCTATTTCCTCATATTCAACATATGCATAAAATATATGAAAGTATTTTTTCTGTCTTGTTTTGAAGAAAAGAGGCAAAGGTGTACTGAACCATTTATGAAATCTAAATCATTTATAACAGAAAATTGTTGCAGTCTATCTAAATGTAGGAAAAAGAGTTTCTGAAGTGTATAGACCACTTATAAGATTTTTTTCCTGTTTACATTAAGGAGGAGAAGCTGTTATTGTGYAGAGTGCTTCATCTGCTCAGTGTAGCATTAAATAAATGTCTCTCTGCAGGTTATTGCTATGCCAGCAGGGAGCTTAGATGCATGTGTGCACAATTGTTGTCAGCATACAAAAAACAAGAGAACTGTATGTTTGAATGTAGAGTTAAACAGGTAATGCAAAAAAGTATTGGAGAAACTTACTTCTTCTGTATGTAATACACTTCTGTGTGCCATATACTTTACACCCCAAACTATGTGGCAGACTGAGATTTATATTCATATAAAATCTGGTTAAAGACACAAAGAAAGCACTCATGCTGGGGTGTCTTAACATGTCAAATTTCCATCAAAACCAGTCATYCCATGCATCTGGTGTGTCTGAAGATTCTGTTTTAATTCAGAATKATATTTATTTGTCAGTCACAACTTCTTTTAATTTAAGAACATTTCTTTCTARGATTTTCATAAGAATAATTGATTTTTTAGTACCACATAACTAAATAAAGTGAGAAAATTTGTATGGAACTTATCTTGTAACTCCTTCATTTGTGAATTAGGAATTTATAGCTCTTGTGTTTCCTCACTGGACCCTCCTAATGTCCAGATTTGGGGTGAGGAAGCAAGACAACATTTCAATAACTGAAGACATGCAGAAGATTGGAGTTAAAGTAGAGGACAGAGATACATATGCATAACTTGAAATGTTTATAAGAAAAAAATCTTWAAAAGGAGGTTGAGAAAAATTTCTTATTAACAGTGTAAATCCAGGGTTTTGCCTCTCAACCTCCCACTTCAGTAGAAGCAGAGTTTTGATGCACCTAAAATAATGCAAGGCTAGATCCAAATCAAGAACTTACATTACTCTTTTGACCTATGTGGCTCGAAAACTCCACTGCTTATGGTTTAGTACCTTAAAGATCCTGAGTTTTTCCAATCAAACTCTTTTGAAGCCTCCAGCCCCGTAGATACAAATGGCCTTTTGAAGCCTTCAGCCCTGTAGATATAAATGGCAGCATCTCAGACAGCATAGTGTTTCCATAGCCGTGTCACATCTGCAATTGTCTTTGAGTCTGGTGACACTGGGAAAAAAAAGTCCAAATCTGAAATCATAGGAGGAAACTGATCCCTTGTGCATCTACTGAGAATACTTAGTTTAGAAGAAATCATAACAGACACGACTTCCAATTAAAATGTAATGAAGAAGGAAACACTGCCACTTATAAATTAATAGCTTTGTGAGATAAAATGATAATTTRTATTTCTATGTTTSAAAAGRAATTTCAGGCTCRGGTRTACCATAAGGATACTTCACAACTAGTTGTGCCTCCTTTCCAGCTTTTAAAAATGTAAGAGAACTGAGGCTCTTAATATTATGATGGATAAATTCTGTATTTTGATCCATGCACATTTCCACTGTACATTACTCTTTTTAGATTAATTATTTCCTTAAAAGAAAAGCTTTATATATTGCAATTTGTAATATTTGCTTCTACTTCTACAATGTAAAGATAAGATCTAGAATCTGTTTGAGTGGATAAATATTTGGTAAATAACTTCACATGCCTACAGACACTAATAAATCATTTTAATTAAAAAGGGGAAGAAGGAACAGATCTAAAGTTGAAAGAAAATACCAAATAATAAAAAAAACAGCTGTATGAAATACATTTCAAATAACATCTACAATGAGGAGAAAAAATGTTATATTCAGAAAGAAGAGGACAAGATAAAAGATAGAGTGGCTGAGTAGTTCTGTATATTTTTTTTCTTTCAAATAAATTTAATTAAAAGAATGGACCTAATAATGATAGAGAGAAAGCTCTTACTGTGGTCCCATAATTAATCTTTTATAAAGCACATTTTATCAACCTGCAGTAAAAACTATTCAATACAAATAACTAGGGAGGCAGTTATATAGCATAGTATATTTTTTACTTTTTGCATCAAATTTACAGCAAATATTTTGAGTTTGGCTCAGTAGGATTAGRGCTCTTAATAACCCATACTTTCAAGTTGGAGGGGACCAGTGGCCATTGGTATATCCTCAGCTTTGCAAGTGTTTGGTAGCACATATGCAGCTATAATAGGCCTTTGAAACTATTCAATTCTGAACTGAGAATGTCAGGAGCCAAAGAATCCTTCTTAGCTGCTGAAACATTGTTGCATCACTCAAAAAATCAGTTATCCTTAAAATTTCTGTCATCTATATTTTCTGCTGATATATGTAAAATTAAATGGGTTAGGCTTATTAAGTTTTTGACTGAAAGGTATTTTTTTCCTCTTTGGAATAATTCATGTTAAATTTGGGGTTTGTTTTTCTTTTTTATTCATGTAAGCRTTTTCAATATCCATTTTAAAATATGCTTACAATAATGACTTCCATATCCTGATATCTATTTCACCAGCATTTCCTTATTCTTCTTACTTACACAACAAAAGATTAAAATAAGCCTTTTTGTCACAAATTTATCATGGGAGCTCAGGCTGKTTTTTTGTGCTCTGGATGGCTCTCAGAATTATTTTTTTTCCAGATGCTGTTTGCTTATTCCTTAAAAARCATAACTTATGCATTTGTCTGTGCTAAAGCCATTTCTTTGAGTGGGTCAGAGTTATTAAGTACTTTCAATAACTCTGTGTGATTGCTATGTCTTGCTAATCTATTTACCATGTTGCCAATATTTGTGTCATCAGAAAATGTTATCAAGAATGTTTTTTTTCAAATTTACTTCCAGAGAACTGAAGGGAATTGTGACTGTCATTGATTGGTACCAGTCCTTAGGGAATCCTACCAGAAATAACAATGGTGCTGTTCGAGATGCTTTATTTTTTCATTCATAATGAACTAGAAAGCACTTTATCATTCTTTTGAGATAAAAATATATTACCCTACTTCTTTCTATTGTTCTTTTATTGAACATTGCAGTCATTTTTCTGCAAGTGTGACTTAAGCATAATGCTTAACTTTCTTCCTTAAATACTGCCATGCTTTCAATTTTCCTGTAGCAGTATCATTAGTGCTGTATTGTAGTTTTTTTCTGATTCCTTGACTTTACATATTCGGTGTAGGAAGCTGGAGACACAATGGTCTGCAGCAGCTAGGAAATATATGTCCTTTCCTGACTGTAGCATCACAGGCTGCTCTCTCAAGCAGGCACACCCCTACTCCCTGGGGAAAAGGATGAAATTCTTTCTTTAATCATGACATTCATTACCTTTGCTTCGTGTAGCTGAATTTATAATGGGTGTATGTAGTCCSTTTTCAATTCTCATCAGCTCCCTTTAGGTACTGGAAAATTTCTGGAAGGTCTCCCCCTAGCCTTTCCTTTTCCAGGYTGAACAATCTCAACTCCTTCACCCTCTCCACAGAATCATGGCCCTCCTCTGAGGGACACAAACCTATGAACCTCCTCATTCCAAGGTTCATACCCTTCTTATGTTGGGGACCCTGAACCTGAATGCTGTATTCCTGGTGGAGCCTCACCAGAACAAAGTTCAGGTTGGGAGAATCACTTCCTTTTACCTGCTGGACCCATTTCTGCAGCCCAGAATATGTATGTTTGGCTTTCTGGGCTGCAAGCACACAGTGCTGGATCAYGTTGAACTTCTTGTCCACCAAAACCCCAAGTYCTTCTCCCCAACACTGCTCTCAATCCATTCTCCACTCAGCCTGGGATTGCCTGACTCACATGTAGGACCTTGCTCTTGGCCTTGTTAAAACTTGTGAGGTTCACACAGGCCCACCACCCAAGCCTGTCAAAGTCTCTAGATGGTRTCCTTTCCCTYCAGTGTGCCCCTTCAGAGAGCAGCACACAGCTTGGAGTCAGCAGCAAACTTGCTGGGGCTGAACTTTTTTCCCACTGTCCACTAACCAATAAAGATGTTAAACAGGGCCAGGAATAATATTTCCCACTACRGCAACTACTCTCATGCTTTTAAAGACTGAATTCTGAAAATCAGATCAGATTTTCAGATTCTAAATCATCATAGGTATATAAAATTTAAAGAGATGTGCGTTTAAATTAACCAATGATTTAACGCAAATTAGATATGAGCACATTAATGTGTGTATTCATGATTCTGTAACTGTTAGTCTGCCTGTGAAAACWTACTAATGGAGAATATGAAGTGCAATTCAACTGCATTCAAGAAACAATGCTTAATCAGGTTTTACCCACAGGACTGGAATTTTTCTTTGTATGTATTATGAGCAGTTTTTCAAAGTGTTATCACCTGCAGCGTGAAGACTTTCCTTCTGTTTTTCTTATTGTGCTATGAATCAAACCTTGCTCTTTCCTCCAGAAAAAACAACAACAGCAAAAACCAACTAAAAGGAGGATTCAATTTCTTCTATATATTCTTCATATCCCAATTGTCTTCAAACTTTTTTTATGAGATACCATGMGTATAGCTCTGTTGCTATTGGTTGGTAAGCTGTTCTTATGACAGGTTGCTAGTATATTTTCTACATTATGCTACATTAATGAGTTGGTAAGTGATTAAAAAAGCAAAAGGTTTGGTTTCTTCCCAAGGATTTTCTCAAGAAATTACTTCCTGAATGATCATTTGAATTCAGTATCAACAAATCAGTCGCAATATATGTATTTAATCAATACCAACACCCATGTATCAAATTAGAATAATTTTATTAATTACTAAAATTAATTAACTTTTTAGGATAAAGATTTAAACATAACAGAAAGTAAGGAAAGACCTATTTATATTTCTAGAGGAAGGAAGTGGGGGGAGGTAGAGATCAGTAACATGGGAAAATGAAACTATAGGCAGACAACTGTGACACCATATTTTTGACTTCTGGTGAGATTCTGTGACATATGAAGTCCCTTGTGTCAACTAAAGAGAGTTCTTTTTTTTTTTCAGTTTGTTTGTTTCATCCTCCAACCAATATAAATAATTTGAACAGTAGAAATGCTGTTAGAAAGATATTTCTGTTTTAATAAGGATGATAGATGACAACTGAATCTTTACAAAACATAAGCATGTGGAAGAGTGAAAATTTGAATATAGTACCCATGAAAAATGAAAGTATAGTACAAGGAAAGAGAAAAAAATAAGAAACTGACATYGAGACAGCTATGCTGATTTTGAAGGGGAAAAGTTCTTCAAAACCTAAAGCTGACATTTTCCATTTAGTTTACTATAGCCTAAAGTGCGTTTAAGGTGAAGTGATTGTGCCAGTACACAAAGGGGTTTTTTCATAACTAAGAGGGAGCATTCTTTCTTAGAAAATATGCCTTGTTCTAGCTATAATTTTTGCACTAATCAACATCCTACTATATTCTTCTTGTTTTTCGGATATTTTCTATTTGAGTAATAAAGCCTAAAATTATTTGAAGTTGTACTGAATATCATATGACAAAAGAAAAAAATGAATCGTATAGATTTGGGTGTTTTTTTCATTTAATAACTGTATAAAACTGTATAGAACATTGCGCCATTTCTCCTGTACTAATTTTGTTTCAACTTTCTGTCAGCAGTAAAATTAAGAGAGAGATACATAAAATACAAATCAGAAGTCTTGCAGTTCACAGAGATATCATAAAGAAGCACACTGGAAGCAGAGGAGAAAAGAAGTTGAGGAAGGGGTTGCTTCCAAAGCTGATGATGTGAAATAAGACAGTTAAGAAAATGCTAAGACTGTTTTTCATAARGAAAAATATATTATCTGGATAAATGGATATCAGTTGACACAAATTAGGAGAGAATACTCTTTTATACTGTTGGTGTCTTAAATAATGAAAAATCAAAAAAGTAAGCTGACCCACTGAAAGTTATGAAAAGCAAGAAACAGAAGAGTCTAATTTTCCTGTTACAATTAAAATTTTTTTTTGTCTGTTTAATAATAAATTTGCTATGAAAAGATACTGAAATAAATTMAAAAATATCTGCAAGGAAAACAAAACAAAGGAAATACACATTTAAAAAGTTGAGGAAAAGGTATTAGAGTCRCAAATTCTGGCAGTGGTTACCTCTTATCCAATAATGAAACACACATCAAACTCAGTGATATCCTAGTAAACATCCTTTAATATCTTGTATCACCCACAACACATTAAGATTGKATTCTGTGTCCTGCATCAGAGTCTATTGGGATGTAAAATTATATGGATAAACTTCACAAGTAAAGAATTATTTTCTCTGTTTGTTTCTGATTGTTGATAGTCTCTGTCTCTATATAAATAATTAAGCAAAATTAATACTGGAACACAAATGTCACRTCACCTTTTTTCAGCCACAGATTACAAATTCTTTTGTTTTATCTGTTTTAGTTAATAGCCGAATGACTATACTTTTTAAAAGTCTTTCCAAGAAGAAATAAAATTAAAGTCAGCCAGGAAACACTAGAAGGCGGTAGCCAAAGTGCTATCTACTAAAATGTCAAATATTAAGTAGAAGATACCTCCTAATCACAGGGAAAAAAGCCAACAATATTCCTAAGTAAAAGTATTCCAGAATGTAAAGCAAATAAATYCACAGTCTTTCTAAATCTAGTCTTTCATATGCTTTCGTTTAGTTTCTCTCTAAAAATGACAGTGTGGTAAGAKAGATAAAGACAGTGTGGGGAGACAAAAAGAGTTAGTACTACAGATAATCTTGCAGCTGATGTATTGCAACCCTCATGATTTTCAAGGTCTTYCTTTGTGTCAGGTCAATCAGATCCATGTCTGTCTTGTACTGATGACCCCAGAGCTGAAGACAATACTCCAGATGGGTTCTCATCAAATCAGAATAAAGAAAGAAAGATCACCTCACTTAGCCTGCTGRCCACCCTTCTTTTTATGCATCCCAGAACATCTTTGGCCTTCTGGGTTACAAATGCACCTTGATGCACTTGGTTTGTGTCCAATTTTTCTTTCACCAGTATCCCCAGGTTTTGCTCCACAGGGYTGCTATCAGTTTATTCATCCCCCTGACTATATTGATATTGGGTCTGCCCTGACCCAGATGTAGCACCTTACACTTGGTCTTGTTGAACTTCWTAAGGTTTCYATGGACSCAGTTCCCAAGCCTGTCAGGATMCCTCTGGATGGTATTCCTTCCCTGTAGTAAATTGACTGCACCACACAGCTTGGTGWCATGCAGAAAGTAGCAGAGGGTGAATTCAGTCTCATTGTCTATATCACTGGTGAAGATGTTAAGCAGTACTGGTCCCAGTCTATACTTGATCCATGAATGTATTCCTGAGAGACTCAACTCATCATAGGTTTCCATTTTGTCCTAGAGTCATTAACTGCAACTCTTTGGACATGACCATCCARCAAATACCTAATTCATTCTAACAGTCCATAGCTCAAACTGGTACCTCTCCTATTTAGAGGTAAGAATGCAATGTAAGAATACATATCAAAGGCTTTACACAACTCCAGGGAGATTAAATTGATAGCTTTTCCTTCGTCCACTGATACAGTMATTCTTTCAGAGAAGGCCACTAGCTTAGTAAGACATGATTTGCCCTTGATGAAGCTATATTTGTGGTATGTCTCTCATCACCTCCCTGCCTTCCACATGTTTCAGTATAAGTTCCTGGAAGATCTTGTCAGGTACTGAGGTGAACCCAAGTGTTAGCTACCAGAGCCCCCCTTTTTGAAAATGAATGTGATATCTTCTTTTCTCTGATAACTAGGGAGATCACCTGACTTCCATGACTCTTCAAATATGAGGGTGAGCACTTTGGCAACTAAATCTGTCAATTTTCTCAAGGTTCTGAGATGTATCTCATCAGGTGTTATGTATGTCATAGAAGCATGCAAATTTTAGGTAATTGGGGGTTTTTCTTATTTTAACCATTTTTTCCATTATTTTCCTCATTTTCCTCTAWTTTTTCTTTGGTTTTATTAGCACCCTGGGACAATAGGTTTGCTTTATTTGCAGGTCTTGTAAAAGCATCTGTCTTCCATTATCTGATACTATTTCTAATTCTTTCTCTTACTATATGTTCTCTTGTGAAGAGAGAACGTACAGTAAGTTCTTTGGTTGCTTCTTTTCTGTGTTAGATAGTTGATATATTTTGGTGACTCAGAGAGACATCTCTGTGACCATCTCTGTTTTGATGGATATTGTTTTCCTTTGAATTGGTATAGCACTGCCTTCCTATTTTGCTGTCTTTTCCTTTTCATCTGCCTGAATTGTTTCTTTGGATTGAAGCAACTCATTCTTTGTGACCAGAAGGTGAATGCAAGGGCAGGATTTGTCTTATCAAATGCAGAAGTTAGAATGTAGATATCCATGCCTTAGCAAGTCACCTGCACTCCTGACCATTACATGCCAAAAAMCACGAGACTTATAGGGTCTTATAGGGTAAGATTATGTCCTAAATTAAATATATAAACTGGCCCTAAAGTATTATGCTCTTCATTAATGCTTTTATCTCCATTTAATACAGGGGGAGGTGGTCATTAAAGGCTCAGCTGCAGACAGCTGCACTTGAGAAATCTGAAATGAGCTGAACATGCATACATCTCCAAGCTGTTGGCTGACTTTATCCACATAAATGAGAAGGAGAAAGTTAATAAAAAGTGTATGGTATTAACACTGATATAACTATTTATCAGTATTACTCACCAAGTACTTGGCTTTTTTTAGACACAAAGTGGTTTTTCTCCTGATTTTTTTTTTAATAGCTGAAACCATCTTGCTCCCTTTTATGTTTTAATACTATGCTTTATAGAGAAAAGCCTGTCTAAAATTCCCAGTAGTAAGGGCCCTTCTCATTCTAGAATCTTCAACATCTGTGGGAAACAAAAATAAAACACAAAAATTAGACCCTGCTAAACCTGGCTCTGCAGGGAGGATTTTACTAGTGTGTGAATAAGTAAAACCATTTGTCCTCATGGACTCATGTTGACTTTGCACAGAGGAGGTTGGGGTTGCTTCCCACCCCCACTCAAGATGTTGCTGTTAGAATAAGGTTATCTGTTTACCAGCTTGTTTATAGTTTAAAAAATAAACATGCACAGACTTAAAAAAATAAATAAATCAGCGAATAAGAAAGCAATATATAAAAAGGACATATATCTATAGTGTTCTCATAAACCATCAGCTGTTCTTACCATATATTATCTCTGGAAATATCTCAATTCTCATGGAAAAGTCATCAATGCTCCATTTTTTTCATATCTATAACATATTTTTCATCCTACACATGACTTGTAGCATTATTTGTAACTAAATTTGTCTGAAACTTTCTTTTAAAAACATTTTTATCAGTTATGTACAAATATAAGTTTGAATGTCCAGTTTACTTTGGGTTTTTTTAATGGAGAAATGTTGAGAGTCTATTTTTAATTCAAGAAATGGTTTTCCTCACTGTTCCTTTTTAGCTTTCCTAAAGCCATTCTGGTCAGTCTCTTCTCACTTTCTTAATGATATGGTTTCACAGCAAAGCCTTGCCTAAACATCTTACATGAGATTTTCAGGCTACCTTTGATCTAACATTTTTATTTTGTGTAGGAAAACAAGAAGAACACTAAAATAAAACCAGGTCATCTGAGAAAATTTTATTTAACCATTTAAAAATATGACTTGAAAGGTTTTTCCTTTGTTTCACTTTTTTGGAATACAAGGCATACGTTTGTGGAAAGACACCCAATTTGGATAAAGCTTGGAAAAGCTTGGAAAAGCTACTGATTGTCTATACATTGAACATTGAATCTCATTTTAGCAGCTAAATATTCTTGGAGCCTGTCTCCACCGAGTGTGTACCTATTTCTTGCATCTTTTAGCACTGTCTAATAATGTAAACAAAATCTCTACTGACATTCAGTATTTGTAAATGGTTATTATATGAAATTCCTGGAAGAGTAAAATTTCTAAGAGCTGGCCAAAACATAGCATACAGTTAAGCAGTAAGAAAAAGTTCATTAACTAGAGGCTCAAAATTCCCCAAACTATCCTGAATCTAATTTTGTTCCCCCCCTCATTTTCTGCCCTTGAAAAGAAAGCACAAAATAAAGTAGGAAACACAATAAAACAAAACTAAAGCAATTTCCCTGACAGCAAGCCATGATAGCTTCTCCTTTGCCATCTATCATGTTTGATACTCTCAGAGTTTGATTCTCAGGGAATTTAGTTTTTTTTCCTGCTCTTTTAGTCACTTTAGGCTCTTGTACTGTTCTCATCAGTGGCAAGTTTTTAATTTACTGATTGAACAGAATTTATCTGTACCTGAGCTTCCAAAATTGTCTGTGTTCTCCCATTCTTCACCATGCTTTCTATAGTTGTATCTATCACTGTTTTTCGTCTCTTCATACAGGCTACAGGCTTTTGCAAGTGCAAGGGTAGTTGTTTGTTTTTCCTGAAGTGCTTCCAGAAAGCTAACGTATTTCAAAATCTGATCCTTTCTCTAGGAAACTTTCTCTTTTTCATCTGTAGAGGAAAAAAAACCATAATGATTCACATAATTAGGAAAGAAAATGCTTGGTATGTAAAGGAGAGTTCTTTCATATGTAAAGCGAGAACAGTCAATTTTTATAATATATTTTGTTTTTATAAAATTACAATGCTGTCTTTGAAGAATTCTTTGCAAGTGGAGATACAGGAATAACAAGAGCCCCCTYCACAGCTGCTGCTTGTCAATAACATTGCTGTATCAGCAACATGCTTAAACAATCTGGGATGAACAGGAATGCTATTTCCTTTCTCTCTCCAGGTGGGAGCCACTCCCCACTCTTTCAATGATTAAAGAGAGTGACCCCAATGTCAGCTGCCTGGGCTTCAGGAAATATACCACCTTTTTTGTAATGAYAGTTTCAGGATTCCAGGTTTTGGTACATGAAAGTGGATTGTTTGTTTTCGTTTGGGTTGGGGATTTTTTGTGAGGGGTGAGGGGGAAAGTGGAGATAGAGGAAGGGGAAGCTGGTTTGTGTAATCACTGTGTTCGCTGGGATAACAYCTACCTTGTTTTTAACTGAGAAGAAGTTCACAGAAATGTGCTAGCTTGGTTATGAACTGCTCTAACAAAGAACCTTCCAAGTGCTTTTTGCAAGTAATACCTTTGTGCACATCCCACGTAACACATGTGAGTCTGCTCAGTAGCATTCTTTCAAACACAGTTTATATCTCTGAAATTGTAAGAGTTACAGCAGGTAAAGGATAATCTTAAAAACAAACAAACAAAAGACCCACAACTGAGTGAAATAATGTTAACTTCATTCTTCTAACTTACTGATGACAAGGAAGTTCCATGGGGGGTTACTCAATTCACAGACTGCACACAGATGCACGTTTTACCACAAGCATGTTTATTTCTTTTCATTGGAAACTTTCTTTTCAGCCCTCAATATGTGGTGAGCTAGACACAATCAGTTTCATCTCCATACACTGCATAATTTTTATTATTTTTCCCAGAGAAACTTTTATTATACAAAGTATGGCTTGGGTTTTTAGATGCATTGGAAATCAGTGGGGGAGAGAGGTGCATTATGTTTATAGTAGAAGAAAATAGTGCATCTTCCTAGTAGTAAATAAGTAAAGCAAAGCAGCCTTTGTGAGGACCAAGTGCCCATCCTATGCATAATTCTGGAGGGATTCATATTATCTAGTTTGGTTGTGTAGGTTTAAATTTCTTTAACTGTTGAGGACCACAGAGAGGTRYCAGGCATCTGACTTAGGTGCCTGAAATAGACGCCTTATGAGCATATGAGGTCCCTCTGAAAATCTTCAAAGCAYCCATCCCTTGTTAACTCTAGGATMAAATGCAAGAGTATTTAATTATATAAAACAAAGAAGTTTTATTTAGAAGGACTTGTTMAYTAGGTTTTTGAAGGTATTTGGAATTTATATGCAAAAATTGTATTGGCTAGATTTTATGTCAAAAGTGGTGAGAAAAAAACCTCAGTCTATTTTTTGATTTATAATTTTAATTTCCTCGTTATCACTTAAAAAAAAACACTGAAAATTGAGGTTGCAAAATACAAAGTAAATTTTGAGTATAAAACTGTAGATAGATGCAAAAATATAAGTCAAATACTTGGAAAAGTCACGTCAAATTTATCAAATAGCAAGTGAATAGCAAGCAACTCAAAGGACCAGCAAAATAAAATGTTTTCTCACTGAASAAAAGAGATTTTCTGTTTGAAAAATAAATGTGAATACTTGATTTTATCCCTCCACAATTGACATGCAAATGACCTCTATACTCATACAGAAAGAAGGAAAAAATGTAACATTGATTAGATTTCTAATCTTGTAAACACCTACCTACAAAGATCTCAGAATTTTTTTCTTCTGCTTGAGAATAAATCTTTTGAAGATTAGAAAGARTAAAACAGGCCACTGGACTTGATAAATGTTTCCAGATTAATGTTCTGTACTAGATCATTATTCTATTAAGGAATAATCAGTTTTCCCATAACTGTAGTGAAACAGTTATGAAACAGAAAATGTATTTACAGCATAATCTAGAAGGACCAAAATGAGAYACAACTATTCTTTTGAAGATTATCTTTGCAAATGAATTGCAAATGTAATACCTCCAAGATCAAACAAAAAAAAAACAAACTCCGTTTCTTAACTGTTAACCTTTCATTTCAATATCACTGGACTAGATTCAGGCTTTACTAATTGGTACATGCCTGTTATAGAAGTTGGACTAGCAGTCTCACTCTTGCAGCAGCAGGAGGAAGGGTTGCTATGTAACTAATTACACCTATCAGCAGTGGTTCTGTTTTAAACGGTGTATGAATTAGGCAGTCTCCTAGAAGAACACACAAGTGAATTTGCCATTAACAATGAACAGCTCTGTGAAAAGAGCACAGTATAAATTTACTTAGTCCATCCTGGGATTAGGCAGACAGGTCTACACTTATTTGGCCTCTGAAGTAAATTTCAGTGGAAAGCTTAAGAGGCTTTTCTCCGATAAAATGAATTTTGCCACATTGGTGCCTTATTGCAATACAGAACATATTCCAATTCCAATTACACTAATGCAAGCTGTGAGTAAGTTCATTGTGCTCACTGGAATTACACTAGATTTACAACAGTGTTATCTGAGATTTACACCTCTATAAATTAATCTGAAATGTGGCCACATGGTCTAGGTTGTTGTTAGCTTAATAGGAAAATTATAGTTGCATAAATAGTTGATATCTTTCATACTAATTTGGGACCTCCCCACAGCTACTTACTATTTATATTAATTTACTATACCAGAATCATGTCCAATTAATAAGAAAGGTAATGCACTCAATGTTCATGATCAGCACAACCTTTTCTTTGCCATTACAACTATCCCTACATAATATCTCCTGAAATGTTGGGTACTGTTCTTAAAATCTTAAGGATGGTGGAGGTTTGTTGTATCATGGCATCTTGTTTCTAAGGCTGTTGAAGTAATCAGCTTTTCTTCATAGTGATGACCAAACAAATCTGAGCTATGGATTAGAAGTGATCTAGCAGGAAAATCACAAATTATACATTTTCAAGAAACATGAGTACTGGAAAAAGACTGTAATATTAATTAAAACTGTCATATAGATCTCTCAGYCATTCTCTATTTCATTTAAAATGTTATTCCTGTTTGGGTTCTAGAATTTTTGCAGCTGTAGGAACAACTAGGACAAACTACATTTTCTTTTACATAAAATTGATTGCTTCTAAAACTGCAAGGAAATTACATATTCCCTCTATCTCTCTCTTCTGCACTGTCCAGTGGGGTTTTTGCTAGCTCATTCACAGGAGAATTTTGTGTAATAACAGTTGCAGAAGAAAAATCATGCAAATTATGATTGCACTAATTTAAGCTGTTCTCAGCTCTATTAGTGAGCTAAGGCCAGGTTGAGTTGGTTCCCAGAGGCCTCATTGTTCACTTTTCTAGGCAATAAAATAGWTGCTCCAGAGTCATTACTGTGTATGAAACAAAGTCGTTGCAGCTCCCCTCAATGAGGAGCCTGACCCAAGCACTTCATTGCAACAAATCATCCAGTCTCCACACAGATAATTTAACTCTTGCTGTTCTCAGTCCAACAGAGTAAAACAACAGTTATATTACAGCAAACGAGTACTTTCCTAATTTTTCTGTGGTGAAAATGTCCTTTCTAAGAGATGACATTCATGCCACCATATGGCAGTATTAGTGTGTCACACTATATATTCTTTTGATGATACTTTGAACTATATACTCAAAAACCAAGAAACAATGTGCACCAAACTCCAACCCTGGGGAAAAAAAAGGATGAAGAAAGAAAAAATATCATACAAAGAAGAAAGAAAAAAGTCAATTCTAAAGGAAATGTTTACCAGGAAATGCAGATTACTCATCATTACCTTGAACACTGTGTAACTACTTGCACTTGTACAAAGTTGAGGTTTAATGTTTTCCTAGAAACTTAGATTTCTAGGAACATAGTACTTTGTGTTTTCATAGAATAATTATATTGTGAATCAGAAAAATAAAATATTCMGTAGCTATAAATTCATGAAATTTTGAATTTTGAACTTCTTTATTACTTTCTTAAAGGGAAGAAATTAAGAAATACAATGGAATAAAGAAAAATCTTTTGCTTTGGTGCTTTGAATAGTACTAGCATACATATTTCATTTTCTGATCTCTAGAGACAGGATAGCATTATAAGATACCAGTGAACTTTTTTTTTTTCTTTCTATCAGTGGAGCAGTGAAAGAAAAAAATACTTTTGTCTCAAATATATATGTAAAAACCCAGTAATATACTCTAAGTAAGTTACATTTTTGATCATTCTTTTTTACCCAGAGGTAAGATGCCTAGATGGTAGACTGGAGGAATACTTTTTTTTTCCTTTTTATACTTGCTGAAGAAAAAGATGTAGAGAGAGTTCAAGGATTGAGACATACTTTTGAGTTATACTATATTGCTRCACATTATTCTAATCTGCCTATCTTTAGACTGTCCTCATTACTACTTTTTATTTTTTACTATTTTTATTTTTGTTGCTATTCTTAATAATAATAATGTTTATTATTATTTTTATCTTGTTACTTAGTTTCTGAGGTCAGCTCTACATATTTATATACATACATGTATATAGTGTTGGGGTTTTTTTCCTGCTTTTCATACTGCTTACAAAAATGCTAAGATGGCTACATTCAAATTGCTCCAGAAAACAAGAATTAGCAAGCACCTAGCCAATGTACTGTATCTAAACACTTAGTCTGCTTGCATATGGTAAAACTTCCATCAATTTCCAAAACACAGAAGAAGTAAAACCTTAATCCTGGCTATTCATTGGAAAAGTGACAACTCCTGGAGGAAAAATTGCAATTGAAGTTAAACAAACGGGGCAAACAAATGCAATTGCAAAAATTACCAAGGGCCACATATACACTCTCAAGATAGCTCTGGGATGTTGCAGTTTTGAACAAATCACTACTATGCCACCTCATGAAAATAAACAGAACACACTGTGGCTCTTGTACCTTAATCAGGTGGGAAAGAGTTGGTACTAGACAATTAAAAAAACCACATTTGCTAGTTAAATTATAATGGCACTTACTCCAGCTTAGATGTCATCCCTYGGGTAGCAAAGATTTAATTTGAGTGCATAGCTTATGTTGGTTAACCTGATAGAATAAACTGTGCCAGAAAAAAAAAAGTGTTTTCTCTTTATTTAGTGAGTGTAAATATGCACATTAAAAAAAAAAGTCGTTTATATTATATCACAAAGGACTTGTGATACAGATGTGCTGCAAGCATTTGTAAAGAACTTGAAAATATTTAGAAAAAAAATTTTAACATACTTTATATATAGTTACTTACATTGCAGTGTCCAACATCCTTCATGACTCTGGCTTTCTACTAGAGTTATTAATTTACTTRCACAATTGCTTTCTCCCCATCTCCACAAGAATGTTAACTGAATRCTTAACAGGTCTGCAGACAATAAAAAACTGGGAGGAGCTGATAACTTCCTCGAATGCGGGGGGCTCTGCAGAAAGATCTTGATAAATTTGAGGGCCAGGCATTCACTAACCATATGAAGTTCAGCAAGGGAAAATGCTGGATTCTGCACCTGGAATGGGCCAACCCTGGATGTATGGACAGAGTAGGGAATGAGATGCTGGAAAGCAGTGCCATGGAAAGGGACATGGGCGTCCTGGTCAGTGGCAAATTGAACATGAGCCAGCAGTGTCCTGGCAGCCAGGAGGACCAACCCTATCCTGGGTGCATCAGGATATCAGGTGTATCAGCACCAGTGGGATTGTCCYGCTCTGCTCTGCTCTGCTYTGGGGCAGYGTCACCTTGAATGCTGTGCAGTTTTGGGTGCCACAATGTAAGATATTAAACTATCAGAGAGTGTCCAAAAGACAGCCACAAAGGTAGTGAAGAGGAGAAGCCATATGAGAAGCAGCTGAGGTTACTTGGTCTGTTGATCCTGGAGAAGAGGAGACTGATGGGAGACCTCACTGCAGTTACAACTTCTTCATGAGGGGAAGAGGAGAGGCAGACACTGATCTTTCTCATGACCAGTGACAGGACTCATGGAAATGGCCAGAAGTTGTGTCAAGGGTGGTTTAGGCTGGATATTAAAAAAAGTTTCTTCACCCYRARGATGGCTGGGAACTGGAACAKGCTCCCCAGGGCAGCAGTAGTCACAGCACCAACCTGACAGTGTTCAAGACACATTTGGACAGTGTTCTCAGGCACACAGTGTGATTCTTGGGGATGGTGGTGTGCAGGGCCAGGAATTGAACTTGATGATCCTTGTGGGTCCCTTCCAACTCAGCTTTTTCTCTGATTCTGTGAATAAAAAAAAGAAATAGTCATTTATTTCTTTATTTAAACCACAGTCCTCAGAAAAGAAAAAAAAAAAAGCCTAATTTTCAAATGCAGTTTTTTAAAGGAGTTGTAATTTTGTTTGTTAGTTCATTTATTTGTTTTAATCTGTGTTGTTCTAAATATTGAAAACATAAATAGCATAGATAGAGCTTTATTCCTGCARGTGAACAAGATTCAAGCTATGCATTCAAAGGCAAGTGAAAAACCATTCCTAGTAAAACTGGAACAGGTTCTCCAGGGAAGAGATCACAGCACCAGCCTGACAGAGTTCAAGAAGCATTTGGACAGCATTCTCAGCCACATGGTGTGACTCTTGGTACGTTCCATGCAGGGCTAGGAGTTAGACTTGATGATTCTCTTGGGTCCCTTTTAACTCAACCTGTTCTCAAATTCTGTGATTCTATGAATATTCCTCAGATAATGTATTTTTGTTATACCTACCTTATGGGCAAGGAGTKGAGAGGATGTGAGAGGTGGATTTATTGTACATCACAGCTATTTAGTTATAAAACAGTGCAAACCAGGTACAATAARTACTTGATTGCTGATTGTTGCATACTTAAGGGCCTTAAATCATTAGTATTAAAATTTTCCAAGCATCCAAAAAATACATTTCTTGGCATGTCCAGAAGTCTTCCCAGTGCTTCAAATATTGATGGATTACCTTATGTTCAAGGTCCCTACAAGGGAACTACAAATCAAATATTTATCTTCCTATCTTGTCTATGCACTTGCTCTAGATGTTCCCAGAATAAGCCTGATAAGCCACACTGTGTGCAAGAAACAGATGCCAGCTGTGGTGCCACCACTATCACCTGAGAAGGCAATAAGAGCAAGGCTGTCATTCATACACAAGAAATTATATTTCATTTCCTTTTCTTACCTGGGGACTTTGAATGAGTGGCTCTGAAAGACTGGAGTATGCAATAGCATGTAGGATAAAATATACAGTAGATTCAGATGGGATATTTAGTATTTTCAAATTTAATTCAATTTATGCTGAATAATTAGAAAGAATAAAACTTGGAAGTTACAGCATGAACACAGGAGTGGGTGCAAACAGGCTTAAACACAGAATGGCTTGATAGCATGGGTGTGCTGCTGTTGTGCTTCGTCCCCATAATCCCCAGACTCATGCTGGCTCATCACGGCTGCCACAGGGTACTAATGGAGTTACCTTGACAGCAATTGGTTTTGTTCCTATAAACTGGTGGTTATCATACTTGCTTGAAGGGCTACCTCACTGTCTAKTATTTCCTTAAATCAGAATACATTTTTGAGAATTAAGGAATAGATCTGAGTCTCATGGTTATGGACCATTAAATGATTGTCTCTGACTGTCCAAAAGGAAGTTCTTTGCTTTTTTATTTATATCTGGGGCAGAAAGAGACTGCAAATTGTGAKTATATGAACTGTGTTTTCTTTAGAGTTTTGAAAATGTCAAAGCTGATATAGCTGATAGCCACCAACTAAACAAGAGCAAGTGTCTRAAGGAGAAAATATACATTACAAGTTCAGGAGTCACTGCAAAAATCAAGTTCACAGRGATGATTGCTTTCATAAAGATAGACATTGCCAAGCATGTTACAGAATATGAATTCATTGCAGACCATGTGAACTTTCTGAGATTTCTCAGGTCCCAGTATGTGCCAAGTGCTTTTCTAGCACACACTAAGACTCGGGCTCTTTTCCCTCCTTCAGGAGGGGAAAAAAATATCAATGACCTACTTTTGGAAACATGGAAAAACAGTCACTTAGAACTTGAGTAAACTGATCCAGCTGACCATCTCTACATATAATTGTCCTCTAATACTGATAACTGAAGCTCTAATTCCAGTGGGGAAAGAATTMACTTGAAAATCTAGACATGGGCTTTTAAAATGTCAAAATGTAAAGCTAAAAAAAAAAACAAAAACCAAAGCCAAACAAAAAGAACTGAGCTCGCAAATGCTATTTTTGCTGACAGCTTTAAAGAATAACAGTCCTTTTGACCTTGACAATTATCAGTTCCCTATCTGATTTTTCTTTTTTGTGTGTGTGTTTTGCCAGGTTTTACAAAGTTTCGACACTAAGGAAGATAAACGACAGTGAATGGTATCAGGTGTCCTGCAGTATTTTCTGCAGTGCCCAGGGGTTCCACTTGATTTTAGTATACTCAGCACAGAGATGGGCTTTGCTAAGCATTTTACTGAATTTGTAGAAAAGGTGTTGGTGCAATTATCATCTGTGTAATTTGCCTTCTGAGACAAAATTTGTTAGCCAAGCATCTCCTCTTCATTCTTTTTAGTAAAGCTGAGTAGCTTCGACAGAAAGTTCCTAATTTTTATGAAAAATATTTCAAAGTAGTTATCAATAAAAATAATTAATGAGAATCYTTTTCAATTGTCCTGTCTGAGAAAAACAAACAAAAAAACTGAACAAAACAAAAAGCCCCACCTAGCAATATTAAAACTGCAAAAATAATAAACTGGAAAAGTGTTTCAGATTCAATGAGAGACTGAAGTGCATATATCAGCCAATAATTTACTCAGGAATTTTGCTGATATCCTAAAATGTGAAAATAAGATTGAAAAAATAAAGCAAAGAAAGAAATAAAATCTAGTGAGGAACTGAAAGATCTTTAATGTTTTGGGCACAAAACATTCCATGGAGGTTGAGCCTTCATATTTTRTAGTATATGTTTTTTTATAGATAATTTCTAGTGCTGTGTTTTCTGAASTAACTTCTAGCTCTATCCCAAAAACCTTTGACCTCCTATTTAACCCAGAGATCATCTCCTGCCATAGTTCAGTAAATGCAATATAAAGACAGAGTTTTATGGTGCACAAATATCACTGTCTAGTTGCATTACAGGTTTGGAATTGTTACAAACAACTTGAACTGAAAAACATTAACACAAAAAGACAACTTATGATTATGGCATTATTTGAGTGACACATATAAACAAGTGAAGAGGCAAATCCAAGGGCCATATTGTATGGATATAGATGATAATTCTTARAGAGATCTAGCACAGTGGATGCAAACCAATCTAAATATCACTGGTTTCATGATCCCTGTCCCAAACCCATAAATTTGGTAGGATTTATGTAAATGCTTCTCTCTTAAACTGATTTATCTTGGATATAGGCATTTCATCTGGTGTTTACCTCAGTTTATCTGAGGTGAAAAACTCAGAATCCTTTCCTGATTTGTATCAATTATTAAAAAAAAAAAAACCAAAACCAAACAAACCTTCACTCTTTTCTGTCAAAATATAGACTGTGCTTATGTTTCAAATAAGTCTATTTAATTCAGAAGTGGATGGTCAGGATTAATTGCTGTCCTGAAACTGCTGGAAATCTCCCACCTTATCCAACCAAATGCTTAATGGGTGTGAAGGCAGAAGAAATTCCAAA
This sequence comes from Alauda arvensis, assembly GCA_902810485.1. NCBI lineage: Eukaryota > Metazoa > Chordata > Aves > Passeriformes > Alaudidae > Alauda > Alauda arvensis. Next base: position 3,204,181 of record CADDXX010000034.1, read on the forward strand.
ACCAAACCAAGAACCACCTTATCAAACCAAATGCTTAATGGGTGTGAAGGCAGAAGAAATTCCATTCTTTCCTATATTGTGAACCAAAAGATTGTAGAATTGGTTAGTCAGAAAAACGAGTACAAGGACTATCTGAAAGARCAGAGAATAGGAAAATATTATTTTTCAGCTGAAGTGCAGAAATTAGTAGACAAATATTTACTAGCTTCTTGAGGGGAGGGGAAATACATTGCTGCACTCGCCATACTCTAAGAAGGTTACCATTCACACATTTTATGAGACAGCAAAACTTCTAGACAAGGCTTTGGAAGACAGGGCTTCAGACAGGGCTTTGGAAGAAAGCTGGGTTTATTGTCAGGGTAAGTAGGAACTAATGAGTAAATTTCTCAAATAAGACAAACTTTAACAGATAGAAAAAGAGAAGGTAGCTAGGAAATTTTGAAGGTAACATGGGAATGGCTGCAGCTGTGTCTTAATTCTGTATTAGTTTCACTAAATCTTTTACTGTTTTCTGGAACATCAATGGTTTATGTGTCAATATGTGATATTTATTTGATTGCAAGAAGCTAAAACCACAGTCAGTCTCAGCTTCTGGAGTACAAAATTCACATTCTGTCTTTCACAGTCATGAGCCAGGTTCACACCTCACTTGAAGTCATGACTATGTGAGCTCTGAGTCACATTATGTGGCAAAACTACTGTTCAAGTCAGTAGAGCTGGGATTCATCTCACCTAACTTCTGGAATGTGATTAATCTAYCCTGGTTTGAAYGCTGGCTTTARGATGAGATGAATCATCTTGTAGTTATGACTGTTTTTCTCCACTGACTGCAAGAGAACTCTYAATAACTTTTGCAGGTGCAGATTTCTACTCCATGGATGATTAAAGTTAGGTAAGATAAACCAATAAACCTCAGTTGAGTTTCAGTAAAAGCTGTGGTTAAATGAAGTACAGGCAGCAGAGGGTACTTTTTGCTTGCTTAATCCTTGACAAAATTAGAGGTTTCATCAATATATCTTCTAGCTTTTTTAAAGAGGTWCTGGGAAAGCTTCTTTCGGAAAATAAAAAAAAGAGCAAAATATAATAACAATAGAATACAATCTCWGTATGCAATAATGATTGGGTTTTTTCTGGAACATTGTCAGCCTTAAGTAACTGTCAGCAAGGGCTTAGAGTTGTGAAGGAGGATCAAAGAGAGCTGGCATATTGCTATTACTTATATGTGTATGTTTCTAATACATCACAAGCATTCAAATTGCAGYGACTACAACATATTTAGGGCCTTACCATAACATGTAATAGTCATTAAGTCTGGCCATTTGGTTTCATTTTGGGGTTTTGATTTAGAACATTCCAGTTTGAGCATTGCTATGCTGAACATTGGTTTCCAATGCAATTGAATTGCTGTATTCATCACACTGTAATTCTGTTTTTCCTACTGTACTTTGACCTACAGTGAGACCTTACAGAAAGAATAAAAGTTGAAGGGATTAAAGGATTCTCAATCAATTGACAGATTGCTATCACCTTCTCAGTAATTTTCAATTCTTATGCATGAATCTCATGTCAGAGCATAAATATATTTATCACAAAAAAATGTAATATAAATTCATTGCTAGCAGAACGCATGCATAATGGTTTTGAAATTTTGTAATATAYAGAAGTTGTTGCCTAGAGAAAAATGCTTTGTATATAGTGCATGTATCTATGCATATGTACACATATACACACATGCATGCATATGTTTATGTGACTGAAGGATGGAGGGAAACAGAGACATTTGTTATGAATTAYAAATGAATGTTTAATCTTGACAAGGCTTCACTTGTTTGAGAATCAAATCCTGGCTCCTCAAAAAGCAAATTATCAGAAAGATTCTCTTTTGCTACTGCCATTAACAGATAGACACTGACGACAGTTTAGCTTTGTTTCAGCATTGCTCTTGGGCCACAGCTGCTTACCAGGCAATCTAAGTACCACTTGAACGCTCAGTTGCAGATTGACCTTGTGGTAATTGAGGTTATGAAAAGGCTCTTGTTCTCTAAAATCTCAAATGAACACCTCTCCCTCTGGGAGACAGCAGGATATTCAACAATAGCAGCCCTGCTGAACCTGCGAGATTCTTTCTGCCACTCTGGTCAGTGCTGAGGTCAGGATGAGAAACAAATGCCTGTGACAGGGTATRAGGAATGTAATGGAGTAGCAAGTCAAAATGAAATTATCTGGGCTGCAATTATCTTCCTTTAATTGTGCCCCTTTCTCYCACCCAAAAAAGGCCTGCTAAAACATATTTTCAGCACTTTTCTTACCGGTGTCAGGATTATTTTGTGTTCTTATTCTTGATTTTGTCTGTATTAAAAAAAAATAATAAGAAGAAAAAAATAAAAAAAAAGGAAAAAAGGAAAATAATGACATGTTAATATCTTATTTCTTTAAAGCAGGGAACTGTCTGCTGAAGTTATCAATTACTTCACTTTGCAGTATGAGCCAGCATCTGAGCATCTCTGCCCCTGCCAGTAATTAACATTACAGTCAATGGGAATTAATGTTGAGGCTTTCAGAGGAAATGGGGATAATTAAACTAATCACAAGAAGTACACAACAATTATTGTTATAATTTTAAATCTCAAGCCAATTAGCTATGCTAGCCACTCTCTTTGGCAAAAGCTCACTGTTTATGGTGGTTAAACGTAAGATTAAAATTAGTGATGGCATAACATCTTTTAGCTACCCAACTTAGGTCAAGACTTTTTGTTTTGATTTAAATGCTGTATACAAAATTAAGGAAAGACTCTCCAGTGGCAAAACCCTTTTAAACAACTTATTAATACTTACTGTATATCCTGCTGGAAATACAGAACAGGGTTAGCTCCATAAGAACTGAAGACAGGCATGGATTCTCAACATCAAAAACTGAAGAATGAACACCATGATTTGAACAGAATGTCTTGTCTGAARATTTTGACCTATGTAACAAGGGTATTAATGTGCATTAATCAGTCTTAGGTGAAATTGTCACTGTAGAGGACCAGAGCTAAGCATATTTTGTCTCAGTAGTGTCTGACTATTGCTTCAGGAAGGGGGTGATCAGAGGAGAGGGTCCTCTGGAGCTGGGGCACTGCTATGTTGAGCAAATTCCTGCTCCACTTTGAGACTTGTGCTCTGTCCCCACCTGCCCAGCTCATTTCCTGGARGAGGTACCTCTGTGCTTCATCAACAAACAAGAGTGAAAAATCTAGTTCACATAAGAGACATGCACCAGGTTAACTACAAAAGGGAGCAGATCGGGCCTGCTCATGTTCTTTTTCCTCTTTTTTCTTCTCATTTTTTGTCCCAACTCCATGCATCAGGACCAAAGTAGGATTTCAGGACTAGTGATGTTCTTTGTCCTCTCACTCCCATTTTTTTCCCTTGCTTGGTATGGGCAAAGCACAGACATCATATTGGCTTGTTAGCCAAAACCTTTCCAGTCTAAATAGTGGGCTGGTGCCTGGAATTAGGGCAACTATACAATAAAARTATAAGGGCTCCCAACATGAGTTCTGGTGTTCTCGTTCAGCTTTCCGAGAATGTGAACATCATGGCCCCAAAGAATGGGTCATGACAATCACTGTCTTAGTTTAACTAATACTTTAAGTAAAGTAATTTCTCTTAAATGAAGGTATGACAAAATTTTGTTGTGAATGGTAATTTCATTAATCTGCCTTACCTGCTAGATTATATTTTCAGGCAGTCTTATATCATAACTCTGACAAATATTGGAAGTATGTATTACTATTCGATTTGAAGCAAAATAAAATAAAATCATTAGCAAAACAAGAATGTAAAGATCAGAACAGTTGGATATCATGGTGCCTGGGATACAGAGAAAGTAGTTGCTTTCCATTACTACAGCTGCCTCCGTGCAGGCAAAATATTTAGAATTTCTTTTCTGCAAAATATTGGCCCAGTRGCTTTCAGTCTAGACCACAATAGGAAATGACCAGATGAACTCCTGCATCAGACCTTGGAGTATGCAACTTTCTTTGCCTTCTGATTTTAAAAGAAAGCAGATGTTACAAATATCATCTTCTCTCTTTCTTCTGCTCCCCTTCTCTCATTTTTTAGTTAATCTTTCATAAAAAGTTGCTCTGGGTAGAAGTTTCTCWAAATGGAGAATACTTTCTTGGTGCRCCTGTGTGCATGCATTCAKGTATGAAAYAATACAAAAATATTTCAAGAGAACAATCACTTTTATTAGTTTTCTTGCAGCAACAAAAGAATTTTTGTTATTACATCAYGCTCCATATGCTGATYTTAACAGAACTGATATTAAATTCACTCCAAATCTACTGACAGAGGATAGCTGCCCCTTGTTTTGCTGGATGTGGCCTGACATCAGGGTTTAAATCCTTTACAGAAGAAGTATAAATAGGCTTATTGCACCTTAATGTCAGCTATAAAGATAATGAAGCCAGTTTTATCCAGAAATATTCATTATTCTCTTCAYTTTTCTTCCTAAGTGAAGGGACATGTTACACAAAGGGGATTTTTTAGGTAAAATATTAATTTGGATGGATTTTTTTATAATATTTCTTTATAAAAGTTAATTTTTTCTTCTTCTTTCTTTTTTTACTAGCTCATGGTTTCAAAAAAACTTTTATTCATTTCCTGTTTAGAAATTGACATATTATGACACATTTCATGTGTTAGCTTTTACTTTCCTTACTGCACTGCTGCTTCCCTAAACCCCAGAGAAGCTCTAACATTGCTTTTTCTAAAAGAAATTAAACGTTAATTTTTCCAAAACAGCATCTGTTTTCCATGTAAAATTTTGTTAGCTTTCTGTCAAATTTTGTAGAAATAGAGAAAGCAGAGTATATATTCTAGTTCTGTTCTAAATTATAGCCAGGCAACTATTATCTAAGAAGTGTGAGAATTACACTTTATTGTGCCGATCAGAATCCAGCCTTCATGTCTTACATTTAAAATTCCTCTTTCCTGCCTTCAAGGAATGTGCTTTATCCCAGATCACAGAATAAACACTTCTCAAGATAAATATTCTTCTGCCTTTTTGTGTTTGCTTCTATCATGTTCTACATCAGCCTATGAAAGGGTCAACAACATTTAATTCTGAAGTGAAGAAGAAAAATGGCTTTGTTCAWTATTATAAAAAATAGTAAAAGGTTCCTCCACCACATGGTCGTGTTATCAGTTTACACACTGAAGCATGTTGCAGGAAATTATGAATGAAAAGATAATAAAATGGTTTTCAACTGTCTCAGTAAAACAYGCATGCTGCCAACATTTTTGTCATCAATAATTCTCTCATAAACATGGGGCTCTTCTTTCATTATGCAGGCTGTCATGCTTTATTGAACCACATAATTTCACCTAATTAAAATAAGCAGTGTGTAGTTTCCTCCCCCTTCTGTTTTTCTTAGTTGGACGAGTGCCAGTAACGATGTTTAGAGTATCCTAAGTGGACATCCTATTAAATATTCATTTTTATGCACCTYTTTGCAGTCAAAAATATAGTAACTCCTGCTGATTTCCTTTGTAAATACCAAGATGCACTCTATTTATCTTTTTTTTAATTTAATATATTGTAAACAATCTAGGACTTGCAGTTAAGGAGGCTGGAAAAGGTTTAAGTTTATTAAAATGGGCAAAAGGATAGGAGACTATGCAAAACAGTTTACTGATATCAAGCCAGCAACATAAACCTCTCATAAATAATTATGCTGCAAATCACTACATAATCACTCATCTGCTACTGCAGTAGGTTTCTGTTTGGGCAACTCATCTCGAAGTGTTTTTTTTCCCTCCAAAAAATAAAAAGAAGATGKCTCCATAACTTTATGCAAACAGAGAATTCAAACTAGAAATATATTCTATCTGCCATTTATCATTCAGAGCMGAAATAAATCTGATCCAGCCATAGTGGCAGTCACCAGTCTACGTTTGGCAATATAGACAGCAGTGGGTGCTTGCGACAACAAATGCTTTTCATTTTAGGGTGTGACAATTTTTGACCATTTCAATTGCATTAAAGTCTCTTTAGGCATAAATACAGGACAGAAATTGTTTCATGAAAAGAAAATAAGAATTGGAGAAATAAATAATGAAAGAATGAAAGGATTGTTGAACTAGTGAACAAAAGGAAAGTCAAGTACAGTGTAAGTTTTCAAAAGGGTTTACGGTCATGACTAACATTTTCATCATAAAACTGCTTTCTTTACTTTACACACACAACCATGAAAAGAAAAGGCTATAACACATGCTAATACTTTGTCAGCTCTTGCTATGAGTCATCTTTCTGAAGCTGTCTTTATAAATAATGTCACAAATGTGCCATATGACAGTCATAAGAGTCATAAGTTTTCTTCATGCTTAGGTAGGATACTATTGTTCAGGAATGAAAGGGAGCTCAAATTTACCATATTGTCACATTTTCCCCCAGTTGTTCAAATCCATTAACAGCTTTTAGCTTGCAACTGAATTTCATTTTCAGAAAGATCAAAATACAGATGGATAATCAGAAAGGGAAAGCTCAGGAATATAATAAGAAATTCTCTTATAGAATATCAGTTATTACATGATTATCGCAAGTCCTGAAGTATAGGAATTTAGGGAATTTTGAATCCAAAAGAGGATAGCTTTCATTCAATTTAAAAATATTTGCTTACATCTTCTGTTTATACCAGGAACTTCTGTTGAGGTTCAGTCCTGTAGGAATTAAAATTACTGAAGACATTCACTTGCCTTCCATAGTAGTGATCAACTTATATAGATGCTTAGAGTTCAGCATCTGCTCAGAGGATTTGAAAGACTTTATTTAAAATGGGAAAACAATACTTCCTTTGCATGGCTCCTATTATCCATACTGAACACCTGAAGATGATGAAAGCCTTTCTTCTCCAGAAAACTCTCTGGTAGATACTAGTGCTTTCACTGCCATTTTACTGTACAGATAAAAAGCACAACTATATAGCCCAAAGCAACATAAGAACTCTCCAAAAGATATTTAGTCCTCAGTTTATTATATTACTCATTTACAATAAGTTTGGGTGAATTATGTTTGAGTTCTTTACCTATCTATGATACATTAAATAGGAACATTATATATGTGATTTGTTCTGATAGTACCTATGAACCCTATTCAACCAAATTATAAATAAGAATAGAAAAAAATTAAAAACTGATTGAACGTGTATTTAGGTTTTGGCTTTTCCTACTTTTAAAAATGCAGAAAGACTGTGATAATTTGACATGAGAAAATCTGTGAAAAATAATGACTGCCTACTGAAACATGGATRCTATATTGTGTATTTGTAAATTATCTTTCATTATGGAATGACACCATAATAATCTTTCCGGTATCAAAGAAGAAATAAAGTACAAATTAATTTTGAAGCATGTTCCAATATTATCTATTGATGGATTTGTCCTGTTTGAGATGAAAGCTTTCTCACAATCTAAAGATTATAGAAGAGATAAATACATTGCTTGCTGTCTGTTTATGCATATGGTCACTATACAGGTAAATGATAGGGCATAATGTAGCCATTATTTCATTAAAAATAGTCACTCTATGTTTTCATAAATCAGTTATTTATGTTATTTTTCTAACTTTCTTCAATAACAATATTTGGTAACTTCTTTGTAGATTTTAGACTTACATATCTAATGGAAAAGTGATTGCAAAACTATATTTGAAACACTGTAAGTTATGCTATGATTTTCAAGCAGTGCTAATTTTATTTAACAAACAGGAAATTTAAGTTCAATCTCTCCACAGTACAGTGCAGAGGGATTCCTTTCTACAMTTAAGTAATTTGAATACCTCATGTGGTTTTAAAAGCAGTATAAGGATATCATTAAGCATGTGAATCAAAGCCTAAAAATGAACTTTTATCATGCCTTAGGAAGGTTCAGACTATCATAAGGAAGGTTACTTTACCAGAGCTCACAGAGTAAAAGGTCTTAGGTTTTCACAGTTTGCTTGTTTATTTGTTTACCTACTTGCTTACTTGCTTATTTTTACTTTTTGCATATTTTTAAATTACAATTAAGAAGTCATTAAAATTATGAAAGTACTTCCAGAAAGATGTGTCTATTTATGCAATTTTCATTACTCCCTATAAATACATATATAAAATATCCAGTTAACACCTTAAAGTATAAAACTTGGGAAAAAAAGACACAATAAAAATCAATAGGGCTTTCTATAGCAAAGGAAATATTCAGAAATGAATGCAAAATAAAGAATAGTAATGTCAAGTRTGACAATTCAATATTATTCTTTCTTTTGACCAAGAATGATACCATCACAAAAGCAGTGAGAGAAAATAGACACAGAAAAATTGAGTTCTTAACCAACTTCTCTCTGCTTTTGAACTCACCAAATTAATCCTGGTCAAGCAATRCCTATGATTCAATTACTATTTTCTTGATCCTCTGCACCCTACTGAAAGGGGGGTTTTATGTCATTCAGCTTCCTCTTAAGCCTCCTCCATTTTCTATCAGCACTTGATTTAACAATCATTCTTCAAAAACATTTTTGCAAAGCCCTCTCTAGGGGTTTTAACCTTGCCTCTTGGGTGAAATGTTGGAATAAGAGTAATGATGTCTTATTAAAGCTAGTCCTAATAAGAACAGCTCATCCTCGCCCTGTGGTGCCCTTCAGAARCACAATGCTAATGTAAGAGAGAGGCTCTTCCTAGCATGTGATGCTAACTTGAGTTTTCCCAGACAGTCTCCTGCATTCCAGTAAGAAATGTTCAGTTATATTTATATTGGTTTTTTAATTCTTCTTAAAGCTTTGCTTCTCTAATTCTTTTCCCTTGGGGAAAAGGACAGAAGTGACTCAGATGTTGTCACAGATGCAAAATAAAAATGACAATATGTTGTACAAGAATGCATCTGGATTATAAAAAATATCATCAAATGTGTAAGGAAGGAGTTTCYTGTATTGTGTTGCRAAGTGGCAATGTGATTGTTTCCTCAYACTGTATTGCATGCAATTTTTTGTTATTTAAAATGGTAAAAAACACAGCACAAGGCATTTTTGATACTTTTTTTTGGTGCCGCATAAACATATCTGGGGAAAAAAAGCTTGCCCAAGTACTAGATGTGTTGATAACATTGATTAACACTCCTATATGTAGTTCTTTTATTGYAGAAGGCTTTGAGGTTGGCCTGGTGTAATTATCCCTTCATAAATCTRTGGTTATCACCCCTAGTCACTTTCTTGTCCTTATGAATTTTGGAAATGGTTTCCTGGATTATTTATTCCACCACTTTTACAGGGATTGAGGGGATAGTGACTGGTAGAACTGAGGATAAAGCCATTGGATCTTCCATAAGCTTGGCCCTCATCCTCAGGCCCATGTTGCCACATGTAATCCAGCCATCCCTGGTCTCCTGTAGCTGCACTGATGATCCTCATACAGAATAGCAGSAGGGAGTACTAGAATCATGATTTGAATTGGAAGAGRCCTTCAAAGACCATCTTGTTCCGGCWTGCATGGATGGGTCACAAATTCTGTGGGTAGYCCATTCCAATGTCTCACCAGGCTCATCATAAAAAGTTTYTTCCTTATCTCCAGTCTAAATCCAATCTCTTTCAATTTAAAACCATCTTCTCTTCTACTTTCAGCATGGAATAGAAAAGTCTCTATTGTTYCACTCTACACACTGAAAGGCGGCAACGGTCTCTGTTGCTTTCCCTTCTCCAGGCTGAACAAACCCAGCTCTCTAAGCCTTTCTGCATAGAAGTGGTGCTCCATCCATCTCATTATTTTTATGGTCTTCTCTACACCTACTCTAACAGATCCATTCCTTTCTTATACTGGGAACCCCAGAGCTGGGTACAGGACTCATGGCAGACTGSGGCTTCCATCTCTCCACCCTCCACAAAAGACTAATCCACTGCAGTCCCTTATGTCTTTGCCCTGGAGCTGCTGTGTGGTTAAGACTCAACTTGCTCGTGTTGAGCTCCCATCCCATCATCTGCTGCCAGGGTACTGACCATTTCTTTGCTGTCCTCTAAGTCTCTTCCCAGCATGTACTAAACAGATGTTTGACCCTGCCTAATCAAATTGGAAACAACTTGCCTAATCAGGTTGGAAAAAATCTCAAAGCATCTTTTTGATCAAGAGAAGTTGTCAGTTCTTTAAGAGCAACTAGTTTTTTCTAGAAGTCTCAGCCTCCTGTGACTACATCCTTTTCTGAGATTYTTCCTGGAGTCTGATGATCCCAAAAGTTATTCTCAAAAATCCCTAAGACATGCCCAGAAACTGCTGTGTAAACTGCTGTTTGCCCTTGATAACTTCCATCTCTGATATGGGAGTGAAATGATACAAGACATGGGGTTCATTGGAACTGGTAGATAGTGAGAAAGTCTGAAGGGAACATGACTTGAAAAATTTATATTCCTGCTGCACTGGTTTCCTCCTCTGTTTATGGAGYAGTTAGTGTCATTAAAAGTTCTTGAGTTCTGATTTAGCTAGAACRCTGATGCTGGTGCTCTGGGCCCTCAAATTTATTATATATTGGTACATGGCAGTGATGTGTAATTGATTTTGAGCATTAGATTGACTATAATATCCYGTGCACCAAAAATATATTATTGTGRTCATAGGTAGTTGGACACTGAGATTTGGTATAAAGAGAGTTCAGATAGTCAAAGATAGAAGTTGCATTTTGTTTCAGTGCTGAATCCTGCTAACAGCTTTCCTGCAGAACGGTTAGACCGTGGGTCCGTCATCTTGCCAGACTTTTGAATATGGAGAGGTTTCTGTTGCCACACCTGTTTAAGACACTTGTCTTTGTTGCAGTTTGACTAAGAGGTACACAAACATGAGCTGCAAAATCTGACTTAGTTAAGTCAGTTGTTTGGGTTTTTTTCTCAAAATACAAAAAATGTGAGAGAAAGGAAAGAAAAAAAAATATGATCACACTAAAAAAGACAGGAGGAAAAAGGCAGTAGCATGGTCAAAGCCATCATTGCAATTAAACATGCAGCATATGCTTCCTTTAGGTATGCCCAGATGTGTACATGGAAGCAAACTGTCCAAATTTGCTTTTGTCAAATCAAAGACACATAGAGAGAATGCAAGGTGACAAAATGTGATTGCTTGCTTTCAGGTAAATTAAACAGCTCCCTAGCCTCTATTAAATGTTTATACCTCATCTCTATCACCTTTGACAACTTTGGAGTTCAGGTAACTAGATCATGCCTAGTCTGCTCTACTTTAAATGTCTGTATGTCAGGGCTCAAAATCTTACCTGGACTCTTGTTCATGTCTTGGCTGAAGCTGCTTGTGATGATGTATCATCCATGTTCTATTGTCCATTCTATTTTTAAAAAATATCTTAGTGTCTTTTCTGACTGTAATAAGCCTAAGGTTTGGCTTCATGCCTCTTTTTTTTTTCCTTACTCTATATTTTTATTTCCTTTTAAAAATATTTTATATAATGAGCAGACATTCTGAGCTAAATGTTTTGTTACTTCAAACATTTTACAATATACAGTTTTACTCAATAAATTTCCTATCTCTTCCCTCCCTTCATCCAGTTTTTAGAAAGATGAATCCACAGGAGTTTCAAAAAAGTTGAAAGTTTCATGTCTTGATATGTAGATTTGAAATTCATTCCTGTATATGTTCCCAGTGTGGAACAAACCTGTCTTTTGTAAGCTCCCTACGTGACCTGAAGCTGTTTCTTTGTTCTTCATGTACCATGTTAGATTTAAGACCCTATAGAGTACTAGCAGATGGAGTTAACACATTTTGACACTTCCTCTACTGGGGATTTATGAACTATTTATACCTAAAATAGTGTCAAAATATGTTTATTAAACAGAAATGCTCTGTTACCCCTGGTTTTTCTCAATATATTTGAAATAAATATTGTATACTGTGTGTTGAAGCTGTGAGCACATAGAGAATCCTACATGTATTTGGAGAGCAGTCTGGCATTAGAAASACAGAAATTAGAAAAACACTTAAATGCTTTAGTTCCATGTCTCAGGAATATAAAAAGCCAAAYAGATTGTTGGGTGGCAGTTTCTTTTCTGGTCATCATGATTGTGTTTAGAATGAGACAGAGGTTGGAAAGGAATAGTTGATTCAGGACGTGTATTTGCAAAAATTTCCAGTACTTCTCACTGTGASTAATTTGTCTCACTTAGTCATTGTCACTTACCACTCCTCAGGGACAAACTTACTGAAAGAATTGCAGTGTAGAGAGCTATAAAACTTTGTCAAATGGTCTCATGATAAGAAAAAATAATTTCTTAATTTATTCCAGCTAAACAAGTTCCAAATGGATAGATAGCACATGCATCTTGGATTGATTGGCTTGCCCTTGAAATAAGTGCAAGAAATCTAATCCTCTTTGTTTAYCATCCTTGAATAAAATGGGCTTCAGCCAGAATGTCACAATCAATGGGATGCATCACAAAATACAGCTAAGTGTCTAGATACCCAAATTCAGAAGAACTTATTCCTAAACTTAGAGAGAGAGATTTTCAAACTGTTTTGAAATTTCTTTCTGGATGTATTGTGCATTCTGAAATCCCAGAATTATTTAGGTTGGATTTGGGTCCAACATCCATCAAATTTCATGAATAAGCTGTAAGTTTAAATGACTCTGCATTGGTGTGACCTCAGGTGCTTTGTGCAGTTTTGYCTACAAAACATAAGGTATGAAGCTATGAGAGAGTGTCCAGCGAAAAACAAAGATTGTGAAGGGCCTTGAGGGGAAGCCATATGARAAGTGGCTGAGGTCACTTGGTCTGTTCAGACTGGAGGAGACTGAGGGGAGATGTCATTGCAGTCTGCAAATACCTTGAGAGGAGAAGAAGAGGGGCAGACACTGATTTCTATAGCAACCAGTGACAGGACACATGCAAATGGCCTAAAGTTTTGTTGGGAAAGGTTTAAGTTGGATATCAGGAAGATKTTCTTCACCCAGAGGGTGTTTGGGCAGTGGAACAGGCTCCCTGAGGAAGTGGTCACAGCACCAGCCTGACAGAGCTCATGACACATTTAGACAATGSGTTAGGGCATGTGGCCTGACTCTTGAGGATGGTGYTGTGCAGGGTCAGGAGTTGGACTCAATAATCCTTGTGGATGCCTTCCAACTCAGCTTTTTCTGTGGTTCTGTRACTTCTTGAAAAAAGAAATAATTKWTTTTTTTGTTCAAACCACATTCTTCATAGAAGAAAAAGTAGTTTAAAAACAATGTCTAATTTTAAAATGTAATTTCTGTAAAGGAGTAGTACTTTTTTTGTTTGATTTTTTTTAATCCATGTTGTTTTAAATATCAAAAACATAAATAGAGCTAGAGCTTTATTCCTGCAAGTGAACAGTATTCAAGCTATCCATTCAAGGACAGGTGAACAACTGCTCCTAGTAATAGAGTTTTAACAATAGTTATTACACTCAACTCCACAACAACCATGACTATTTTAGTGTATACTATCATTGGTTCAGTCACATAAGTTTCTGCTGAATGATAGAAAAGACATATGAGTGGCAACAAAAAGATGTGATCACATTTTGACGCCKCCCTTTTCAGGTCATTCAGCCTGATCTCTTGGCTGAATTAACTCAAACAAAACTAGCTCTAGTAATCTGTAATCACACTTCTTGCACTTCTTTCACAGCTGCCCTAGTAGAGCTCCCTCAGAACGAGGAGTCAGGTCTGACTAGTTACAAGCAGCTGGCCTTTGCTCTCAAATGCCTTGTGTAAAGTGCTCTCCCTTCCTTATTATCACGCTGGAGGAAAGAARGGTCAAGCCCTGGAAAGCCTGACTGCTCTGGCAGAAGAACATTTTGTAGTCTTTTTTACRCAAAAAGCCTTTTTTCTCAGATGAAGCAGAATTACTTTGCTGGTATTAACTGATTTTCCAAAAGATGTTTTCTTAGCAAATCATAAATGTGCAAAAATATAAAATAAAAATTCAAAGAATAAATCTGCTTATATGAGTTATATAAAAAAAAATCTATAAACTGGTTAACCAGCAAGTAATTTTTTTCCTGCTGCAGAAGCCAGTCTGGCAAAATAAAGTCATGTTCAGATCCAGAAGATCACGTAAGAGTCTAAAACACAACCRAAGAAGAATTTTGCCAGCCAAGTGTAAAACCTAAAAAAAGAAAAGAGAAATAGTCAACTTTATTCAGTTTATACTGTTTATCTGCACAACCACATTTGTGGTCCAAAATTGCGAACATRTGTAGAATTTTTCTACTTTAAGAGYTTTGGCTGCTTAAGTCCTGCCCACATCCTTTAGGGTATGAAGATGAAACTGACTGGTATGGGAATGCTCTCYTGCCTGAGACTATGGATGCAGATCTGACCAGTGCTGAAGGACACTGCCAGGACTAACCTTCCCAAAAAGGGGTTATTTCTATTCTAGAAGATGAGCAGAAGGATATTCTTATCCAGACCTGGATATGCTGCTCTCCCTAGACTGAGAAGAATTCTGGACTCCCTTTTTACTAATCTAGAAAGAGGACTTCAATCAACAGATAACCATTTATGTAGGATTCAACACAAATGTGGAAAATTTCACATACCTATCTAAAAGTGRCTTATTTTGTCTTATTTTTTTCTTCTGTGCTGTAATTCAGAATTCAATCTTGCAAATGCAGGGATGGAAGGAGAGTGAACAGGTGTTGTGCATTACTGTGCTTAGTTATTAGGACTCTCATTGCAGTCCCTGCTTCGAACTTAATTTCTATTTTCAGTGTTTAATTTCATTCCTACTGAGAAGAACACTAAAAATGCAGACTTACTCACTAAAAACTGTGTTGCTAATCTGCTAGACATTTTTGTGAACCTTAATTTAAAGCTGAAATGTGTGGYGCATACATACCAAGCTCCATAAAAGAAGGGAGAGTAGTGAGTTTATACATGTTTAAAGTCCTGAYGACCTGAAGCTGCTGTGCTTACTTAAATTAGTGTCTTGCTTCCCTTGAAAAGCTGTTGTGTATMACTGAAAYTCATGGTCTTGTAGGCCTTGAGTCYTTATTTTTTWTTCAGCATGTTCCAGCTTTCTGCAGGTGATTTAACCAGACATTCTCTATAACATGATGTCCTGGTTTAGGACACATGAGATATCTGCATTTTAATAAGCTCAGCCCCATTTGGTGAAACAGTTGAAGCATAGTTTTTCCAGTCACTGTAACTAGCAGCATTTTTACATGCTCCTGATATTGGAATGTTCAAAACACAGTTGATCTGCGCAGACCAGTAAATCATATGAATGCAATATCTCCCATACCAAAGACTACTGTTCATCTGCAAAATCTTGACTTACRCTAAGCAACTCTGATATGTCTGAGTAAGAGTAATTTATCTGTCTGAGACTGTCCTAAATTTCAACATTTAAAATTRTCAGTCATAACAAATGTAGGGTAAAGATATGTGTCCAATGATTAGGRCACTTTCATGCCAAGTGAAGGATGACAGTCTGGATGCCTTCAGACCAAGAAGTATGTTGAACCTGTTCAATATTTTCCTGAAAAAAATTTTAAGCAGTGTTTAAAAAGAAAAAAAAAAAAGAAGGAAGCGGTATAAATGTCTTTTTCTTAAGTAGCTGTTGAGTSAGCCTTTTGAAGGGACATTTTGAATATTCAGTGAAGAAAATTCACTTCTACTCCATGAGTGCTGCTGGGATTTGGAGAGGAACAGTATTTCCTGTACAACTCTGTGGCAAACASCTGTAATGGTAAAAAATACTAAGGATGATATTGCATTTATCCTGTTGAAATACCTATGAATATAACMATGTCCAGCCTTTACCTAAGGTCTACTGACAACTAAGGAGATTTTGGTCACACTGAAGGACACTTAGGTTCCACTATGACTGTTTTGTAAATAAAATATGTCTTATACGACTATCTGGACCTGAATCCTCTAAATTCTAGTGAAGTTAAATCCAGTTTGTATTAGTAAGAAAACATGCTATTTTGAAAATACAATTCATRGTATGAGTTTATTTGCTTTATAATGCCAAGTGATTCTTTGGCTTCAGTTTTTCTAGTATTTTATAAATTAAAGGGAACTTCTATACATGTTAAAAATATGAATCTCTTTAAGAAAATCCTTCAGAATTTCAGCTCTAGACCTGAAGTGTAAATTGTTGATCCTTCAATGATTCTATGCTCTGAAAATGTTTCTTTTTGTGTCAAGTACCTTCTTAGAGTGCTGTGTTTTCCTGTCCATCAGTAGTGTCATAAAAAATAAACTGTAGAAATTGAATGGAATTCTGAACAAAGACCACAACACCTGAGGKACCTCCTGTTTCCAGTCTGCATTTGCTCCCTTCATGCAGTGAATTGAAGTGACTTATTGCACTGGAAAATCTCTCAGTTCTTTTCAGTTTTGATGGAAAAACCTTATTCTTAAGTTCACCTAATGTACATTTGGAAACTGTGTATTGAATGTGATATGCTTATGTAATTAACATTAATCCATTTCTGCAAAGAAAAGAATGTTCTTTATTAACCATCTCCAGATTTTTAAATTTAAAAAAAAAATGAAGCATTTGTTTGAAGAAAAATATTCATCTGTTATTTTCTTCATCAGGATGAATATTGCCTTGAAACATGTCAACATTCTTCTGAAAATATGAGAGAGTTTTCTATGTCTGATGGACAGATATGTTCATGGTACTTAAGAGTACTTTTTCATTGCTTTACATATTTATATGSATTATAAATAAAAATCTATGGTAATGTCATGGATTTAATAATTTTACAAGCAAGCTGACATGACCTTCACCATTCTGTCTGAAGTCCACAGGTTAGATCATATTTCCTGATCCATTTGACCTTACTAAGTGTTTTATCAAAAGTGACTGCTTAGCCATTTGTTGAAAAGAAATCAATAAAAATAAAGTGAATGTTTRTGTTAGAAGAGCTTTTGCAGTAACATTTTTTTTCACCAGGGGAATTAAAAAAAAAAAGAAATTAAAAGAACTTCATTACAGAGAGAGGTTTATTTCTAAAAGAACTTAATCTCTCAAAAAACCCCAAACCTTTTCAGTAGCTATTAAAACTCATTGCTTGCTTACAGAAATTCAACATGATGCCAGTATGATACTGCCAGGCTAAGTAGTAATAAATAKACCTTCTAATAGACTTGAACTCCAGGCTTACAGTTCAGTAGAGAATGGAAGGGTCCTAGGGGTCAGAAATTCATTATATGTCTAGGAAACATGAAAGAAAAAAAAAACTTAGGACTGCATTAGTGGCAAGAGTACTAATCCAGCCAAATCCCTAAGTGCTGCTATAAAAGTATCATTGTATATTGAGCCATTTAATGTTAAAAACTGAGTGCGCAGTTCAGTGTTTTTCTTGATCATGGAGAACAATGAAAAACSTAGTCCATGTTTTCATGGATAAAACATAAGAGCAAATAAAGCTTGGAMAACTGTTGAATAGGGGAAACTCCTATCTTTCATTTCTTTGATTCAACTGTTAAGTGAGACCTTTTTACATGTGACAGCATTAAGACCCATATAATCTTTTTGAAATTGTCACARATGGAATGTGTCCAGTACTTCATTATTTTCTTTTCACATTAATTCTATCTGCATCTATTTCATATCATTGAATTTCCTGAGGTCAGGCAAATACAGACTCCTAAACTAAGTGAAACACMAACATTACACTAGATAAAGAAGAGATATTACAACTGTTCTCCTTTTTTTTCTATGGGACAGGAAATGCACTTCACATTCTTGAATTTGCATGTCATAAAGCATATTAAAAATTTGAATTTAAACTGTGACAGGTAAAAAACAAAAAACCCTATGTTTAATAATTAGTCCTCACAGAAGATTTTGAGTGGGAAGAGTTTTTGTATTTCAAATATAGGTATTGGTTTTGATTGAGGAAGGGGCAGCAAAAAGAAAAAATGTTCCCAACTGCAGGAACATTCTAGGCAAATACAAGTCTTACACTCYTCCTTGGTTATTAATTAATAATCATGGTCAGATAAATGAGTTTTAGACAAATCTTTGGTCAAAGTTACCACAGTCATTCCCACATTATATTTTTTACCTATGTTAGTCACTTATTGTATGCAGCTAAATTTATCAGAACACATAGAATTGATAAAAMAATTTAAGGTAAATTTAAGTGTAGCATTACCTAATTTTGAATAAYTGACTGTACAGTCTTAATAATCTGYATTTATAGTGTTATTTTTCTTTTAGTTTTTTTTAATATTTCTGAGAATAAACTGAAAAAAAAAAGATGTAGACTACAAGAGTAATCTTGTCACATCTTCCAAGCTAATGATTTGTGTAAGAGTATTCCTGCAAAATGCAAAGCCAAGGTCAAGTAAACTTTTCAAATGATGTACAGATGTGGGAATAACAAGWACTGTTGCCATTACCAGGAGTGTTCCATGTTAGTGTGCTGARTTATGCAATGCCATCAATTAGAAAAGTGTGCTTAGATATGTTCTAATTTAGAGTCCTTATTTTATCAATCTAGATTATATAGGAAAAAAAATATTTACAACATTAAAACTGCATCTTTGCAAGATCAACTGTCATATTTTTTTTTATTCTTGGTGGAAACATAGTCAAATTTAAAATATACTTTATCCTTTATAAAGTATGCCTTGCATGACAGTTATACTTGTCAATCACCATAATGACAAATCTAAAAAACTTTAAATCCATCATGTAGTTTAAAATGTAATGTCTCATTTTACACGTTTAACTCTCAGTAATGAGGGAACTACCTGAAACTCTTCAGTAGCCTAAGAATTGAGATGTAGATTGGTTTTGTAGCACAGTAATGTTATAATCAATAGGGATTTCTCAGTCCTTAATTTCAGCTGATRCTTGCTGGCACTGATGCAGCAGAGTTGCTTCTAATAAAGTAGCAATCACCATTCAGAATTTAAAAAGTGTTGAGACAGTGAGATTACAAGCCAGTAAATGTTCATTCATTCTGTTCCTGCATTTTATTGCTAGTAACATCAATGCCATCATGCTGTCCCCTAAGACATGACCTTCTCTTTGTAATCAAAGCATGTAAACTAGAAGCTATATATGCAGTATATCTTATTAATGTGCATGCTGTCTGTTCTTTCAGGAGAACATTTGCAAATTGTATAACTGGGCATATCTGACTAATCCTCCACACTCATAATTGTCTGATAATAAAAAAAGATGAACTTTTAAAAACTTTTTTTATCATCTCCATTTATAGTCACACATCATTTTATGATGCTTCTTACTTCTTCATACATTTTCAAGAGGGCTACTTGTTACAAATCCTGCTTATAAGTGCATGAAGAGCTGTTCTTATAAGGCTGTGTATTTCTTATTGTCTAGAGGAACTAACACACCATATAATGGTATGTGAGCTTAAAAGCTATTCAGAAGTTTATGATAGCTATTATCAACTACCTAAAGATTATCAAGCAGAACATCTGAGGAATTCCTCTTGTGAACTGTTTCAAGACAGTGGTGATTGCACCACCACACAACAAGTCCTGGAGTATGAGGGATATACCTGCCCCAATGGTTCTGCAAACAAGGATACAGGAGGTTTTAATTTTATAGATATTTGGAAAAAAGTGTAAAACCTTTCAAGAATTTAAGAGYAATCTGATGCCTTGGAATGGCTACCTAGAACAAAGGCTAGACARAGTTAAAAGAATAAAGTAGGTCTTTATTAAAAGACTTCAATAGATACACCTTGAGCAGTGCAAAAGGCTTGCAGAGACTACACCCAAGATGGACAACAGTCATGAGTTGCTCAGACAGATGTAAGTTTGGTCTATTGCATATCAGATGTTAATTGTCCAATTATAGCTTCAGCTAATGAAGTCATATTCCCCCAGTTTAGTTTCCCTTCCCCATTCACTTTTGCTTATATTTTTTGAGACAGCAGATGTTTTTGGGTCTCAGGCCTGGAAGTATTGTTTTGTCTGACAAAAATGTGAAGAGAACTTATGCTACATGGAGTTCAGAGTTATACACTAATGAAGTATAGGATCTGAAAAATACAAAAGCTAAAAACTTAAGGCATCAAATTAAGTTCCTAATTTTTTGCATTTCACTGAATATATGAAAGATTAAAGTAACTGTCCCCTATTCAAAAGGAAGTACAGTGAAGTGCAATGAACTGGTTTGCACTGTACCATATGAAAAGAAGAAAATTCTTGCTGCTGACTTAATTTCCTTCCCAAAATCCTTTATATCTTTCCATTTTAGTAATTTTYCACACTTCAGAATCCTTGAAGTTCACAAGATATAAATCAAAGACAACCAATGGAAGAATACAACTAGGACATCTTAGATAAATGTTRCTTCGTTCCTTTTTTTCTAAAACCAAAAAGACTTATTTACATTTGAAAGAGTTCCATGTACTAACATATAGTTCTAACATACAGYTCTAATTCTGTATAAGCTGGACATTTTCAAGAATGGAATACACGCAGGAACCGTGCAACACATTTTTATTGAGTAAGGTATGAGAATACACTAAACAAACAGCAAAACAAACTTAATGAGCTATCAAACTCCAAATCTACATTTAGAGAAAAGCAGTAAATCTAAACATYGCTAAGGGATAAGTTCCATTGGAATTTAGTGTTCTTTGTGTAATCTTCACTTGTATTCTGTTAGTTAAGAATAGCATTTGATTTCAACAGCAACACTGAGCTTGTGTTGTAAGATCACAATTCCTGATGCTGTATTATGATCCTCATGGGAAGGGAAGAAAGAGGCAAAAAAGAAAACGTGATTTTGCTTCCTCAGTGAACCTGACTGAAGGCAATAGCCCAACATGGGTGCAAAGGCACAACTATACAGACAAGAAATATATTACTGTATGTCTCKAAGAGATGAAAAGCCAACTAAAACAAAAAAACTGAACATGAGGAAGTATAGTATCATAGAGTAACCCTCAACTGTTTCAGTAAAAAAWWWAAAAAAAATTAARTTCTTTCTCATAYTSCTATGTGCAAAGAACAGRAGTGAATGAGTTGGCCTTTTCTTCYATAYAAATCTAGCATTTTTGTAATATTAGTTAGGCAGAATATGGTTCATGCAAAATATATTCTTATATGACATCAAAGATTTCTTTGTTGTGCTTCRTATTTAAACATTTATGCCCAACAAGTAACCTGTTAAAAATTCTTTGTTCTCTCTCCATATGGACACCGTACAAGTATCTATCATCTTATATATTTGTTTCTGGTTATGAAAAAAAAATCATTGTATTTCTTACTGATTATTATAGATAGATTATTGTCTCTGATGACAATGAAAAGTKTTTTAGGTCCAATTTGGATGCAGGCAAATAAGTTTCAACAAACTTGTATAGAATGTACAGTATAAAAAAACACGTTAGACTTGTGAAATCAGAGAAGTGCAAGACACTTATTATCTATGTGGATTCATGCTTAGTGCCCTGCTATTTTATTCTTTGCCATTCTCTCTGCCTCACATCTCAATTTAGCATCATCTGTGAGTTTCATTAATATGATATCTAAACTTCTTTTAAATTATTAATGAAGATGTCAGATAAAGAAGGAGGCTAAAATATTCTACACTAGTATGCCCCTAGACATCTCTCCCTATCTGATAAGTTGTCGTTCATCATTAACTACTGTTTATGGCTATTGAGCTACTCTTCATGCTGCATCATACGGTTTGTATCCAAGGAAATGCAATTTTTCAGAGTAATTTTTCACAAGACTCAACCAAATGCTTTTCTGAGATGCAGATGCATCATGTTTGCACAACTGCATTTCTTTTAGTCACCCATTGTGTTATCTCCAAAGAGTTCAAATTTTGCCTATAAAAATATTCAATGATTATTAGAAAAAACTGATTATTTTTCATGCTTTCCTAAAAGGCCTCATGCTTATAATTCACTCTT
The DNA here is from genome assembly GCA_902810485.1 of Alauda arvensis. Classification (NCBI taxonomy): domain Eukaryota; kingdom Metazoa; phylum Chordata; class Aves; order Passeriformes; family Alaudidae; genus Alauda; species Alauda arvensis. The sequence continues at coordinate 3,226,086 of CADDXX010000034.1, forward strand.
AAATGTATTGATCGTTATTTATAATAAAATTTTCTTTTGGTMTAATCAAAGAGACTCAGACTTAAAAATAAAATGGTGGTTTTAGGTTAATTTACAGAACATTAGATMCCCCCCCTAATACTGAATGCCAGATGATATTTGCATGTATAAGGCTATTTCTTTGCATATAAGCTGTGTATGTAACTTTATAACATYGTCAAATTTCTTTATGTAGTGACACTGGAATTAAATAGATAATCATGTGGACTGTTATCTAACACCTTGCTTTTTCCTTTATACTCCTCTTGAAAAACTAATTCCTCTTTATTATTCAAAAATCAGGACAAATTAGTTTGTAGAAACTAAAACTATGTTTAAGGTCTGTTTAAACAGAATTCACAATAAAGACTGAGTATAGTGGAAACTTCAAGTTTTCTCTCCTTGTGTTTTTTTAAGCAGCATTGGATGTTTTCGTTTCACATTAATCCAACACAGTGGATATCTTTGTGAAATTCCCCAAAGGAAATAGTATTTATTATAAAAATAAATTAAAAAAAAAAAAGAAGGAAAAGTGAGAAGAACAAAATTTTATTATCTTATTGCAACAGTGATCCTTCTGCTTTCCAGTTCAAACAGGTTATAATACAGGCTTGGAGATCAAATTATTCCTACTCAGCTATATACTTAATACCTAAATTAGGAGCCTAGTCAGCTYGACTTCCGTCTCTTGTCAGTAAAARTAGGTAAAGAGAAGCTACTTTTATCTTACATGTGATCTGAACTGCTTYTTCAATGTACTTATCTCTCTCCACTGACTTAAAAGAGAGTCTAAGCTGACTGGCTGGACAGTTACCTTTCATGGTCAGACAGGAATATTTTATGATCTTTTATGTCTGCTACTCTGGTGCACCATCAGGATTTTAAGAGAAGTGCCTGAGGCCCATGCACAGCACCCAGTTAAGGCAGTGCAGTGATTCCAGGTACTTGGTCTTCCCTGTAACTTCTGACCTTGGGCTGCTTGGGGCTTCAATTCAGAGCACACATCCTGGCTGGAGTCAGGGCCCTGCAAATTCTCATCATAGTATTTGCTACTTATTCTTCATAACTAAAATTCAGAAGACCTTTGATCAGGATAAAAATGAGCTCTTTTATTCTATCTGGGAAACTGCCCACTGGAGACTGGAGCAGCAGTTTTCCTGGAAGAACTCACTTTTGYGATTGTTTTTCCTTGCAAGTCACATACCTGTTTCTCCAGATCAAGGAGATCTTCCATCCCACTACCTCATGTCCTCTCTGTTGTCCCACAGGTAAAATCACTGGATGGCCTGTCGTGTGTACCCACTATATTCTCTCTCTTACTCAGAGGATCACTTTCTGAGTTACTGCTGCATACATGTGGAGAGAATTTTTTCCACTTCAACTTGCTGGACCATTTTCTCCACATTCAAGACAAAGGRACAAGACAGATTTTATCTGCATTGCCCGAGCTGGACAGCAAATTCATCCATTCTCTGTCTGTGATTCCAGGTAATTACTGCCAACCAGCTGGTATTTGACAGTGGTTAGCTCAGTACAAACTTCTGACACATGGCACAAGAGGAAAATCTGATATGTTAACCACAATATATGCAATCTTCAATTAGGCAGAGCCCCTCACATTTTTACAAAAATACTTTGTCATTTAATTTGTCTTTTTTTAAATTTTATTTTTGGTTTCTGCATTTCTGTGGAGCCCTGATTTTCCTTTGGAATGTTATGTGGTGGCAGAAAAGTTAATATTTGAGAGGGAAATGTTGCATTCAAAACTGCTTTTGAAATGCACAATAGTGCACARTAGCTGAACCTCACAGCTTGTTGGGTTTGGATAACTTGTTTAAGGGGTTACTGTGGATAAGAAAAGCAACATAGAGAGCAGGGAAGTGACAATAACAGCAGTTTCTCTTCTAATTTCCAGTTGTGGGTAGGCACTTTTGATAATTACCAGCAAAGTGGAAAACCCAGCTGGAATTCTGAGCTTTTTCTTTTTTCTGTACTTTATTAAATTGTTATGTTTCCTCCAGGTTTTTTCTGGCATTAGTCGTAACAGGAGAGAGCAAAACGACAGAAGTGAAAATTGTCACAGCTGGATGCCTGAAGTTGTGTTCCTAATCTTTATCTGGACACCCAACTAAAAGTGGAATGATGTTGAAAGGTGTTAAGAATTTTTAAGCTCTCTTGTCTGCTATAATTTTAATAAATCAGAAGCAGCCCTGAAAAGTCAGAATGTTGAGTTTCCTTGTTTTTAAAATGTGGTACATTGTTGTGGTTTCTAATACATAGATTTATAAAATTGTGACCAGTGTATTTTGATTTCTTGTATTTAGCCTAAATCTTACTTAATTTTCTTCTTTTCTTTATGTTAAGCTTCTATTACACACAAAAAAAAACCTTGATCAGAGTATAAATAATAGTTTCTTAGTGAACATAATTAGTTTATTTTAATTACCACTGAGGCAAATGTAAGAATATATTAACTAATGTGAAAACTTAGACACTTGTCAGAAGAAAAGTCGACAATATCGCATACATAATAAGTGTTTTGAAAGGGTTTAATCTAGATTGCCAAAAAGTGTACTTTTTACTAGAAGAACTAGTCTTTCCAAGACTGATCAGTATTCACTTAATGAGGGTCTCCTAATTTTTGTGTTTATACTATTCACTTGCCTAAAAACAATTTTAATGAGCCTGCATTAGTCATAATCACTTACTAGTGAAAAGCTATGCTTTGTCTGATACCATTTCTTTAAGGTTAATTGCATGGTTAAAAACAGTTTTTCAAAAGTCTTGATAGACCTTGGCACCCAAACTGAGAGAATTATGCTTCATAAAATATCTTGGGGAGTCTTACACTTAATGAGAGATCTGTCCAGTTATGCTACAGAATCAAATATTTAGAATATGTGGATACATAGAAGTTATTACAGCAGAGATTCATCTATAACTATGAAAATATATCATACTTGCACTATAGGAATGAAAATATTTTTGATTACTTATGATCCTGTATGGTTGTATTTTTATTCAATCAAAAAGGTACAAAAAGCAGGAGAATGGAATGCCATGTGGAGATCAATCAGCAGGTCTCTTAGTCCCGCTTCGATTTGCTGCAACTGCTGATGAAGAGAATCTAGAAACCATCCACCAGGCTGACTGGTAGCTTGAAGCTTCAAAAGAAAATGATGTTCAACGACCTCTTCCTCCACTAAGTTAGTTATTCTGCCAAGTTAAAAACCCTATGAGTGTCTTTGTTATGACACTGTGGCTTAGAATGAGCTCTAAAACCTCCAAACTGTACTGCAATTGAGCTGAGTAGGAGGGAAGACTCTCTACTTGCTGGTAATATTTATTAGGTTTATCAGACTTGGCTAGGAGCATTGCTTAACTTTTGGGACATTGGTTGCTTACTCTTTCATGATAAAAATCTTTTTACTAGTAAGGGTGTTCAGAGATAACAAGTAATCAAAAGAATTATTTATTTTTTTTATTCAAAAGAGKATGAGAATATCAGATGAGATGAGGATACATTTGACACCATGAAGCTGGGCTCAACACCAACTGGACAGATTCAGGAATTTAATATTTATTACCAGGGAAAAATGATTAATATACTTGTAAAGGATGTTAGACTTTCACTGCCTCTATTATTTTTGACTATTGCCTTCTAGTGCACTTTCAAATAAGCAGTGTTAAGCTTTTTTTCTTCTTTAACCTCAGAACAAAAGTTAAAAAAAAAACAAAACAGCAAAGCAAACAGAACATCCCTCAACATTAAAAGTATAAAGCAATCCAAAATCTCAGCAATGTTAAAATAAATTCCCTGATTATTAACTGCAATAAAATCAAACCACATTGAGAGTCTTGCAGAGCATGACAGCTTGAGCTCATCTTGTATTTGGTGAACTCTGCACAAATGTCACTCATATTCCAGAAGCATTCCGAAAGCACTGGTTTTGCCCAAGACTCACATTTTCACATTTATTGTAATTCCAAATAATGAAAGAAAGAGGAAATCAACATCTGAATGAATTAAAATATTGCCACTCATGGAGTGAGGATACGTGAAATTTTTAGGTTAAATGTAGAATCCATTTGAAAATTGTGTTTCAATTCTATAGCAGCTCTCACCCTGTGAGAAACATGCTTTTCACTGCTAAAATTGGTTGTCTGCAGTTGCATAATTTTTTCGTCTCTTCCCAAAAGCAAGGAAAAATATTTTTATTCTTTCTATACTTGACATTAAAWTAAGTGCTTCTTTTTTCTTCTTACTTTTGCATAATTTGAATTCATAGAAGAACTGATATTGAAAACAAAATACCAATGTATTCTCCTAGTCAGTGTTAAGTAATTTTTCTGGTAGGACTCAGGTTACTGCAGCAGATATTTAGTGCTTAAAAGACAGGTTTGACAAAGAACCTGATGAGTGAGATGACTTTATGTATCCTTTTAGGGAAAGATGAAATCATTTGCCTTTGAAAGGACTAACATAAAAGGGTAAAATACTGTTTTTCCCTTGTTTTGTGCAATTCTAAATAATGATTGGAATAGTGATCCTCTTAAGATGGGAAAATACATGTACACCTGCAAAAAGTGCTTTTAATTTTCCGTATTTCTCCTTGTACAATATAGGATCTATTCTGAAACAATTCTCCACATAGGAGATGATAAATATTTTTGTATTATATTTGGTTTATTAACACATTAAGCCAGGGATTATTTGTTGCTCTGAGTTCTACAAAAAGCTATTAATTAAAAATATGAAAAATAAAAATATCTGCAGATGCTTTTCTAAACATCTTGTTGTTTCACTTTTCATGTAGATAAATTTAATAGCTGTTTTCCCATGAGAATTTCATTTTTTTTGTGCAATTATCACAGAATGCACACTTTATGCATGCACACTTTATGCATGTTATGTCATGACATAGCAGTTTTGAATCAAAACAATTATGTTTATAATGTGGTCCAATACTTCTTGAGTGTTGTGAAACTCATTCATGGCAGAAAAAAAAAGGTTCAGTTTGTTGTTTATTTTTTCCCAGCCTATTTCTACAGAAAAATATAAAGGAGGTACAAGACATAAGGTTTTGCAGTTCTCCAGGCTATTTCAATAGGAGTATTACTTACAGAACTATTACTTAGACTTTTAGTGATATCTCAAGCACATCATTACTCTATTACTGAGTCATGCCAGAAGGACAGAATTAACCAGAAGCTATTTTTTATGGCTCAGGACTGTAGAAACTCCCAAGGTGAAATTTTCTAGTTGGGACACGTCTACATATGCATTTAAGGATTTTTATTCTTTCTATGCAAATTCATCTTAAGCATTCAGTGGAAAAAACTGAATCACATAATTACAATGAAAAAAATTATTAGCATTATATGTTACTACTCTTCAGATTATGCCTTCATCTTGTACAATAAAATACAAAATATTGGTCCTAATGAGTTCCTTAGAATTTTGAGCCATGTCTTCAGCATGCTCAGAATTTCATAAACAGGAGTAAGTATGTACAAAAAGTCACTGATCAAAGAGGAATCTTTATTTTTATGAAGAATATTTTAAACGGTCTAATGTTGGGAAGAACCCAGAATTAATATCCCAAACAGTTTAGGCAATAAACTCATATGCCAGTGTTGGAAGACTTGTCAGCATGACCTGAAGGGAAAGATCGGCCTTTTAAGACTACCTTTAATGGACAAAACAGCTCTGAAAGTTGTCAGCTTCTCCTCACCGAATGCACATGTATCCTGGAATGATGGCATTCCTTTCACAAGCACTTTACTTACATGACTGAATTTTTGAGAAGTTAAATCTAATCCTCATTTTTGTAGAAGTTCACCAGTAATATTGAATCACCTCCCTCCCTTTTTTTTATGATGCCCTGGTTGTTCACATTGCTTATATATTCCTACCTTCCAAGAGTAAAACACAGATTTCTTGCTGGGAGCCAGACCACAGTCCATGATAGGGTCAGGACCTTACAATTTCTAGGTAAACAAGTCCAAGTACTTGAGCATCATGCTTCCAGTTTATGGTATCACCAAAACCTAAGCACCTCCAATAAGACAAAATTTTCACCCATCAACATAAAAAACGCTCACAAGCTGGCCAAAACAACTCTCCAGTGAGATAAGCATAACCTTTCAAAAAGGTGAAAAGATATACTCCATGATTGAAAGTGAGCCCTRAAACAAGATTTTATCTGGAGATGAAATAAAGCCGTTTAAGTGTTTTGTAAGCACAAGTGTGTAATTTAGGTTCTTAATTCTGGGATGAAGTTTGAGAAGAAAAAAAAACATCTGAAATAATAACAACAATGCTTGATTCATGTGATTCATAGTGATTTAGTGTGATTTATTGTGACTCCTCAGCTGGGTCTCTTTGACTGCTAGTGGAAGCTACTTGTAATGTTTAAACACCCAGATCTGGGTTTCTTCCACATCAGCTACCCTAGTAAGAAAGTAGTAACCAAGAAGATCCTTGCAAAAATCTTTGATTCCAGATTATGTGGACGGGGTCTCCTTTGTTATTTGGAAGCATATTAATTCTATGTGTCGCTGTTGATTTTCCACAAGTTAGGATTTTGAGTTTTTCTGCAGCAAACACTTTATGTATAGTTGAATGAATACATGCATTGTCTTCACTGATCTTATTTTGCTTGCAGACCTCGCCTTTCCTTTTTAAAGCCTCAAGACTCTGAGTCCATAATTCAGAAGTGTCAAGCTGCACATGAAGGATGATGGTTTATTAAATTTTCAAAATTCATTCCATATGTAACAGACCTACTAGAAACAGTGAGAGCAATTATTTGAAGTAGGGATCTTGTTTGTCCTGTTGAATCATGACTGCAATAGCTGYGGGCAATTGCTTTGTCTATTGGCCAGTCTGAATTATTGACTGCATTAGTAGGTTGGATGCAAGTTAAGGAACACTCTTCTTGCAATATTTTTGTAAAATAGCAAGTGCAATTCTCCACTCGGGTTGTGGTCAATCCACTAAAATATAAGGTTAAATAAAATTAAGACTGTTCACTTGCTGAACATAAAAGACCAATGAAATTCATGGCTGGGTTAGATGCTTCATTTACTCCATGTTACAAATGGAGAAAAATGAACTAATGTTAGAGTTAAAACGTTAAGTCAGATTTAAGTCTCACACACTTTGTAAATTTGGAATTAGAAGACTTTCATATTGCTTTAATGARTATTTTCCATTTGGCAGTAAACAGAATGGTGTTGTTGTTTCAGTCTTTCTTTTTTTTTCCCATGGAGGATTAAAACCCATATTTCTCTGTCCTGGAAGACATAAAGGCAGGAATGTGTGTATTACTTAGCTGTTTCCTCAGCTTGTAATCTGCTACCATTCTTGACGCTGGAATCAACTCAGCCCACTGGAGTTTTTGGTTTACTCTGCTTTYCAAAGGAAAGGAAAATATTTAAAACAGATTTGACGTCACTACAGTTTATTATTTCAGTATTAAAATACGTAGTAAAAAACAAAACAAAACAATTCAGAGATGACTTGGCAGGTTCTGTTCTGTCTGACAAGTAAATATATATCCATAAATCCCACTGCATTTGCCACAAAAAATGAAAAAACAGAAACAAAAGAAATATTTGAAATGCTCCGTTTATTATCACTACAAAAATGATCATATTCAACACAGTTTTTATCATGGTAGCTGAGTTACTGYAGTTATTTAACCATTAATTATGTGAATCACATATTGCTGCTAATTCATATTAATTACATAATGGTGACTGCCATGTTGAAACTAGTTGCTCAAGAATTTTTGCAGCTAAAATAAAGATTGGGGACATTCTTAAAATCAGGCATAAATATCATTGAAACAGCTTCTTAAGCTCAGTTTGTAACTGCTTTGTTTCACTGGAGCTACATCGAGTAACCAAAGTGCAGCAGTAAATCTGACCTTTGATTACATAATCTGTATTAAAAATTTATCTTGTTTCCTGTCCTGCATATCTGAGCAATTTCTATGTCGTGTGAATTGTAACATCCTTTTAAAGATATTTAGGTGGAAAGTATTTATGACTCATTTTTATATTCATGCTTTTYTCATTTGCCTTAGTACTTAGCTTCTGAGGATTCAGTCATCATACATTATTCTACAGCTTGATTAGAAAATATTAAAAAAGCACATTTCAGGTGTTTGTCATGTATGATCTGAAGAATATTTCAAAGCATTAAAAAGACTAATGATGAAATAATTTCATATATAGTTCATTATTGAAAGGCCTAATAAACTACTGAAATATAAAGGGAACTCAAAAAGACCATGGTAAAAAAAACCTATTCCCTTTATAATGTATATTATACTTAGAAAACATAATGAGTAGGTGGAATCATTCTCACTAGCACCASAAACAGTAGCTATGGAGCAGACCAGAAGGCATTTGTTCCGAAAGAGATCTGGACAAGCTCTGCAACAGCCCTGAAAAGAATTTTCCAAAAAGCTAAGCCTTCCATTACAAGTTACAACTCTGAATATAATTCTGACAAATCTTAAAAATTCTGAATACTATATGATTAAAACCAGATTTCATAAAAGCCTATTTATTAAGCAAAATCCTAAGTAGTACCCACACATTGCTGGAAAAATCCCACCTCTAAAATCATTTGGCTTTCAGCAAGGTCCATGAATGCAAGCTACAAAAAACAGTTTCAGCTGCAATTGATAAATCTCCCTAATGTCTCACTTTTTATCATCTTTCTTGTTTTCCCAGAAAATATTTAACTGTTCCACAAAGTGAAATTATTTAGCATCCTAGACTATCTCAACTTGGAAAGTACCCATAAGGATCGTCAAGTCCAATTTCCTGATTCTCAAAGAACTATCTAAAAATTGACTATGTGGTCAAGAACAACATTCAGATGCTCCCTGAACTCTRACAGGCTTAATGTCACATCTACTTCTCTGAAGAAATTGTTCTAGTGCCCAACACCCTCTCAGTGAAGAAGCTTTTCCYRATGTCCAGTCTGAACTTTCCCAATGCAGCTTCATTCCATTTGCTCAAAGCCTGTCACTGGTCACCAGAGGGAGGAGATTTGCACCTTCTTCCCCACATCTGCTTGTGAGAAAGCTGTARACTGCTATGAGMTCTCCCCTCARCCATCTCCTCTCTTAGCTGAACTAGCCAAGGGACCTCAGTTACACCTTGTAAGTCTTGCTCTCAAGGCCTTTCACCATCTTGATCCCCTTGCTCTAGACACACTCTAATAACTTTATATCCTTCTTGTATTGTGATGCCCAAAAYTRTGCACACTACTCAAAGYRAGGCCACACCAGCRCAGAGTAAGAGCAGGACAGTCACCTCCCTTGACCAAYTGGGGATAATTTTCTTGATGTCTTCCAGGGCGTGGTTGGCCCTTCGGGCTGCCAGGGCTCCTGGATGACTCATATTCAACTTGCCATCGACCTATATCTCTAGATTTCTTTCTGTAGGAGCCATTTAGATTGCCCTATTTCAGMCAGAATACCCTACAGTTTAGCTAATGAATGTTATAAAAATTGTATTAACTTAGAACAACAAACAGATCTCAACATATCCATGCTATATTTGAATAAATACTTGTCTCATGATGTGCCAAATAAGATGCTCAGGCTGAGTGTTTCAGAGAGCACTTTTTGCTTCCTGACTATCTTCAGGTTGGAGTCCAGTAAGAAGCCCTGAGCTGAGACTGCTGCAGAAGCAGGTGTCAACAGGAGAAATAGGCAGAGGAATAGTTAACTGGAGGTCTTGGAATGGGTTTGCCCTTGAGCTAGCACATACTTGTAAGCCTGTAAAAATGTCATCACTTCAGGCCCTTATTCACATAAAAGGTTGTACTGACAAACAGACRTGCTTTTWTGATAGGTTTAGAATCTTAAAATGMAGTCAAATGAATGAATGTGCCAATCTAATTCTTATTCTATGAATCCTTCCACAGGGGAAATGTAAAATGTTTTTTTTATTTATTTTTTAAAATTTTATTGTTTCTCCCTATATGATGCTATTTATGTTCCTGTGGCTAAGCATATTCATAAAATTCCTTGTAAGACACAGAAATAAACACACTCAATTTAGAACCACTTGTGGAGAGATTCTGAAGTCCTCCAGTTTCCAATTTTACTGCTAAATACTAGTTACAGTTTGCCAGGCAAAATTATAGCAAACTTATAGTGATCAGATTTTATGACAAATTGCAATGTTGGATAATATTCTTTGCCTTGTGAAAAAGTGGGTAACATAATACTTTAAGCACTACAATATAAAAGACATCAAAAAATTGAAATAGTCTCAAAATAATGTAAAATATTATATTCACTCTAAATTTTGATTTCCAGGATCAATGTTCAATACAGCATTCTTCGAAGAGATTCCGCAGTTTCCTTTCTTTACACCAGTCACTTTTAATTTTGACATTAAAACAGTTCTCAGCTGGATCCTCAAATCTTTCTGTATAGTGGCCCACCGTGGATTCATTCCCTTGAGGCAATTTAGCTGCACGCAACAGAACACATTGTTATAAACTACTCCTGAGTTTCAGATAATTTGCACATTACAAGAGTGAGTGTAGCAGAACAATTCTCTATATTCAGKTTCCCTGGTTCCAGATCTGCTGCAGTTGGAGTTAACTTGAATGTTTTCCATTATATATACTTTTATCATATTTGAATAAGAATGTAAAATGAAAGGTAGTTGGCTATGGTCACTGGGCAAAGTAGCTTGAGCTGACTGATGGTGAATCAGCACCCGTTTCAGGGCTCAAAGCCAGTGTATGCTCACTGTTTCTAATTTAATTTTCTGTCAGAAAACAATTAAAGACAGAACCTATGGCTTTTTTCCACAGACAACACACTGTTACGCCTACCCATCACAAATCAGCCTGTATTTTCCATTTTTAATCCTTGGTGTTATTTTTCCTTTTCTAATTTAGCATACATAAAAAACAACAGCAGCAAAACCAACAAAACCTCCCAGAAAACATCCCTGGAAACAAAGAAACCAAAATATGATTCAAGTACTTGTAGACATGAAGAAATCATTGGTTTCCTTAGCAACAGAATGCAGCTCTATAATAAGAACAAGAAAGTAATTAACCCTCTAATGTGAGATAATGCTGGAAGCACACACTTAAGTCTGCATGATTTTTTGGCTATTTCTCTAGCATATTGACATTTTTAATGATAAAGGCTAATCTCTGGTTAGTCATCCTATTAAAACAATTGGGAAATTCCCTGGAAYAGAGGTACATGTGTTGAATGAAAAATATCCAGATTGTAGGCTGTGATTGTTGGTCCTGATAGAAGCAGCTGTATGGCCCTGCAATTGGATTATACTGTAAGATGGCTTTGTCTCCCGTTGTGCATGCAGCTATGATATGTCTTAATAGCTGCTTGGAGAGATGTATTGTCATAGATTTACTCTTTTGGTCTCTGCTAATGGTTTTCCCTCATACTTTGCTACGAAGTCAGGAAAATCTTGCCTTCAAATATATATTTGGGTGTGAGCATGCTCCTGTRAAATTACAATCTTTACAGTCAGTATTCAGAAATACACGCTTTGACAAATGTACAGTGATTCAGTGGAATGTGTGATCACCCAAATGGGAACCAGAACAGTTTTAATGATTTCTTAGTTACTACCTCTCAGYCTCTCAGGTATTAATGAATGTCTAATCACATGGCTTGACCACATAAGTACATGGTTTTTCAGCATTATAGGTGGGTATGGTGCAGTCATCTGATTTCAGAATTCCTATTTGTCTAGGTTTTTAAATGTGCTGCAAAACTTAYTATAGTGCAAACATACAAATTAGGGCTTAGTCATTGGTAAATATTATGGAATAATACTGAAATGAAAAAGGTTGGTTTTAGTTAATTTTTACTGAAAGAATGGTCATCAATTATCTAAAAAACTCTCCTAAATTTTATTTAGGAGTGCATGTGTATCATGTTCCTCAGCTTTTTGATTTCTCATTTTTATTTTTCTGATATTTTTGGCAAAACAAGGCAAACTAAYCTCCTTCAGCAATAACTGTGTAACCCACATAACTTCTGTGGGGTTTTCTTAGCATTAACAAAAGGCAGGGTTTTGCCTTGGAGCAAAATATCTTCATGGGATCATTTTTGGCTTTGTAGAAGTTTTATACCAACAATTTAGCTGGCCCCTGCTTATTTCATGGTGCTGTGTCAAGGCTTATTAGAAGGGAAGTCAGACTTGCTTCTGAAGCAGTGATAAGAGATACAACATTTCAATGTACTCTTCACTGAGAAAATCTTTTAAAAACATTTGATCAGTCTGGTTCAAAGACACTATATACCCCTATTTCTAAACTGTATCTAACTGTCAAGATGTCTGAGATTGCATATTAGACATGGTCAGACTTCTGCCCTGTCTGGTAGATCAGAGCTGGTCAAGGTGAGGCTATTCAATTTCTTTTTCTTCTTTTTTTTTTTTTACTTCTTACTTCTCTTCTCTTCTCTTCTCTTCTCTTCTCTTTTTTTTTTTTTTTTTTTTTTTTTTTTTTTTTTTTTTTTTTTACTTCTTTTTATTATAAGAGAAAAATACATTGTAAGGGTACAGGCTATACACAAAATTCTTAGCTTTCTCCTACATAGTCAGAGGAAACAGAATCAACTCTCAAACTTTGGTTCCTTCCCTCATATAAAAAAAAATGCTATTAAAAGTTTTGCTGTAGTATTCTGTCATGACATCTATCATTTATAGCTTTCACATTTACTGTGATGTGTATGAATATGTACATAAGAATATGCATGCATATGTGGAGAGTTTTTTAACAACTTCTGAAAAATAATCTTGCTAATGAAAAAGAATCCACTTTGGAACCTGTAATATTCAAACCCTTTTTATTCAGACTGAAAATRTGTATAAATCTCTTCAATTTCCGTGAAAAGGTTTCTAGTTATCCTTTATGAGAGTAGTGTACAGATATAGCCATCTATAGGAAATCAGGAAGAGATAGAAGGAGATAAAGGGGAAATATGTGAATGAGAAATAAAAAAGTACTTAAAAAGGTCTTACAAGAAAGACAAAGAAAGACTTTTCCAAGACCTGTAGTGACAAGACAAGAAGCAATGGTTTTAAACCAAAAAATTCTATATGTATATTGAGCATAAGGAGGAAATACTTTATGATGAGGGTGATAAGACACAGGAACAKATTGTCCAGAGAAATTATGAATGCCCCATGACTGGAACTATACAAGAGCAGATCRGAAATGGCTTTGGGCACCCTGATTTAGGGAAAGATCTCCCCATTCATGGCAGGAGGACTGGATTTGATTATCTTGAATCTTACCTTTCAATCCAAACAACTCCATAATTCTGCGACAAAGTGGTGACCGTATAGATAACTGCTCTGAAAATTTAAACTTCTATCACTTGATTTCATAGCCAACAGACTTCCACATCTAATATTTAAATATTTTYGCTTACTGGATGACAAAACAGCATTTTTCACAAAAGTCTTTTCAGAACTTATGTTGAAGATCATTCCCAGGACCTTTACTGTCTCCTTGTGGATGGCATCATTTTAGATGCTAACAGTCACTTTGTCTGGACACTGCTGTTACAAAATCCACACAGTGGTTATCACCATTATTGTTTCTCATTTTTCTCAGCTCACAGAACCACCACACATCACTCTGTTCCTCTAGGAGAAACAATTGCTACTCACCTGTGCCCTCTGAACTTTCTAATGTCTATTACTTTCTAGAATCGAAGGGACAGTGGAAGCAGGGACCACTGTGTAATGATTAAAGGAGGGACATGTACCATAAGGCTGCTTTCTTTGATGTTGAATTCAGACCCTCAGATATGCTTCTTATTGTAAGGATATAGATTACTCCAGTCACAATCAATAAGGAGGTAAGAAAAGTATTTATCTATTTGTGTCCATGAAAACCAAGTATGAATCAATATATGATCCAATCATATTAAAGGTAATTAAATTCTCAAGGAAGAAAATGAATTATACCTAATATGTACCTAAATAAGAAAATAATATATACCTAAAAAAAAAAAGACATGTCATGCTATCTAAAGATACTTTATTTATTTTCATACGTGTGTATGTATGCTTTTGTGTGTATAGTGAGTAAGAGGTCATTAATTCCCAAATAAATTTGGATGGATGGGGTAAAGATGGATCTTTCAGCTGCAGCGGAAGATCAGCATCTTTTACTGAAACATCAGYTGAAGTCAGATGTTAGATTTCAGGACAAAAGTCAGTGCATTTGCTAAGAATGGCTTTGATGCTGTAGAGACAAAATGGACTAAACACCTAACTGAGCTCAGATGTTGATGGGCAGACAACAAGGAAGATGCTATGATTTTACTGACAAATAAAGATGGTACAATTTCAGTACTTGGGATTGACACAGTAGATTCACAGCAGTAATTTACATCTACCACTTGACATTTATAGTGGAGGGATCTATAGGTTTTTAAAATGTCTTCATAATGTATCAGAACTTATCAAAAGTTTCTTGAATGGATAAGAGTCAAGGGAGTCAAGGGAGATGAATATTTTAAATGCATGATAAATATAATTTCCTGTAATCTTTTTYGATATGGGTTTGTGACCAAATCTGAACTTCTTCTGGATTATTTAGGAGTTACATGTATATTCCAATTCTAATTTTGATCCAGCCATGATGCATTTAGTGATGACACTAGACTTGGAGGTGCTCTTGACTCAAAGCACAAGAAATGATGCCGTTTAACAAGAACAAGATTTAACTAGATATGAAGATATATTTCCTTTACAAGAAGGTGATTGAACAGGCTGGTTGATACATCCAAAAAGCACTTAATAAAGTGGTTTAACTTTTCATCAGTCCTGCATTGTCAGTCAGTTGCACTAGATGATCATTGTTGGTCCTTTACAACTGCAAATGTCCTCCCCTCCCCTCTTAACAGAGTATCTCCGGGTCATTTTTTCAGTGCACTTTCTTGCCACATGCATACTAAAATTGTAAATCTATTTTATTTAGTACTGATGAAACAATTTTAAGTGATAATATTAATTATAGCCAATAATTCAATAATGAAGTATTCAAATTCAGTGTCAAACCTTTCTTTTTTAAGATGGAGACRTTTATATTTGCTCTTCTTTTTTATCTAAATGCAATTTTTTTAAAAAGGGTGATTTTCGGATACAATTTGCGGTTATCCAATTATGTAGAAAATAGAAGAATAGCAATAGCAGTTAAAACAGGACAAACCTATCATAACAGAATGAAAATCACATTACAGAGAGTAACATATCATAGCACAACTGCACCTGTTTGTAAGAAAGTTAAACATTCTTAGTAGTACTTATGAAATTTTAAATGACTGAAGACCTTTCCATCTCAAAATCCATCAAAAAAGAGAAAACAAGACAAAACCAAGAAAGATAGAAGCATGAAGAAAGAAAGCACATTTACCTCAGCTGAAACAGATAAACTGTCTACATGTCAACTGAACCCTGTAAAAACCAGAACTGATATGTGACTTCCCGTGTGTGACCCTTGAGGATCATGAAAAATTTATCCTTTAAGAACCAGTAATAACCTGACAAAAAAAGTTTGAAGCCTTATGTCCAATGCATAGCAAAGGAACAATTTTTCAGACTTTTGTCTTTTACTGCTTTTGACATGAACATTTCTTTCTTCCTGTTCAAATCTTTTTACWGTATTATTTAAAATAGCAAAAGGAAATGAGTTCTGTCTCAAATAAAGTAATGCATTCTTTGCATCTTACCAGACTAAACTCATCATACTCATCATACTATCTGCTTGCCAGCTGTTTATGGGAGATTAAACACTATCATGTTTTTGGACTATCTCATAAAAAGTGTCATAAAAGTAAGGGTGATAATGAATTGTCTGYGTCATTATCTTCTCCTCAAGAATATATTAAGAATATAGATTAAGCCATCCGTTCTTCAGAGATTTTTGTTTTTTCTTTTTTTTTTTCTGGTAAGGATCTGAGTGACAAAAGAATTCCTGAAAATGGCAGGAAATGCAGAGTAACACTAGAGAGGATTTGTGATTCAAAATGATTCAAAGAGAAAGGCATATATAATCAGAATACAATTAACAGAAAGTGGGTATCATCMCTATGGCTAAATGCCTAGTTTAGCTTAGTCTTCTATTTTAGGGGACCCAAGAGTATCTTCCATTTCATATGTTTTTGTCTAATGCAAATCTCAGCCTTGGTGTAAGAGTCAGACCTGGAAGGTTTCAGCCTTCTTCCCACCCTCAAAATTATTCTCATAGAAAGAAAATTCTAGAGACTTCAGTCTTTATTTGGAATACCAGAGCATAMCAGAGGACAGAAACCCCAGGTCGCAGAGACTAAGGGGAAAATAAGGAGCAAGGTGGATGTACCCTGGTGGTAAAGGATCAGGTTAGGARCCTTCAGTAATTCTTAAGCACATGCATAGATCCATGGGCCCTAGCAGGATGAACCCACAAGCTTGGAGGAAGTTGACAGATGACATTGCAATGCCACTCCTGATAATATGTGATTAATTATGGTGATTGGAAGACATACCATAGACTGGAAGAAAGCAAATGACATTTCTCTCTTATAAAAGGGCAGGAAGGAGGACCCAGGGAACTGCAAACAAGTTAGCTGCATGTTGATCCTTGGGAAAGTGATGGAGAAACAAATCCTGGAAGCYGTTTACATGCACATGAAGGAAAAAAATTCATTAGAAGTAGTCAATGTGAATTCAACTAGGAGAAGATATATTAATTATGTAGACAAATATAATTAACTTTTCTGATGGCCTGAAATGACTGGCCTGGTAGATAATGGGAGAAGAGTGGATATTATCTGAGTGGACTTCAGTAGGGTCTTTGAGATTGTCTTCAGAAGGTTCTTATAAACAATGCATTTAAGTATGAGTAGACAGTGAGGTAGACTGAAAACATTATGACAGGACACAGAAGAGGATGATTGTTGGTAGGAAGTTGAGTTGGAAATCTCAAAAAAGCAATGTATTCCAGGAATAGATAGTAGGTGCAACTGTTTTTAACACAGGGTCACAGAAACATAGAATGGTTTGTRTTGGAAAAGATCTTCCAAGATCATCTATTTCAACTACCCCACCATTGGGAAGGACCTCTTGCACTATATCAGGGAGCGCAAAGTCATGTCCATTTAGCCCCTGACCATTTCCAATGACAGAACAAGAACATGTTCTCTGGGCACCCTGTCTCATCACCCTTGTAAAAACTTTCCTTTTTATGTTCAATCTAAATCTATTCTTTTTCAYGTTCAAATAATTTCCTCTTGCACAGGTTCTGGAAAAAAACTTATTTTRCATCTTTCTTATAAGCCCCCTCTAAGTATTGCAAGGCACCAATAAGGTCTTCCCAGCACCTTTTCTTCTCTTGTCTGAACAACCACAAATCTCTCAGACTTTCTTTATAGGAGAGGTATTCCAATACTCTATTTCCATGGTTGTCCTTTGGACCCACTCTACCAGACCCATGTCTTTCTTCAGAGTTGAATGCAAGACCAAAGATGGGGTGTCACAAGAGCAGAAGAGAAGGGGAAAATAATTTACTTCATACTGCTGACAGCACTGTGTTCTGCAGCCTATGTTATGATTGAATTTCTGGTCTGCAAGGACACATTGCTGACTCATGTCCAATTTTTCATTCATGAATGTTTGAGTGGATAATTTCAAAGGCCTTACCAAAATCTAGGTAAATGGCATCCATAATTCTTCCCTTGTCCACTGATACAGTCACTCCATCATAGAATGCCACTAGATTAATCAAGCATGATTTGCCTTTGGTGAAGTTGTGCTGGCTGCCTCTAAACAATTCCCTGCTGTTTTCTTTTTTGTCTATGCACATAAAAAACCCCACTGATACWGATTGCCCAGGGATGTTGTGCAGTCTCCATTCTTAGAAACATTATTCAAAAGACATCTGGAAATGATCCTGGGAAACAGGGTCTAGGTAACTCCACTTGCACAGAGTTAGACCTGATGACTCCCAGAAACTCCTTCCAGCTTCAGCCATCCTGTGATTCTATGAGGTTAAGATCTTACAGTATCAGGTATGATTTGTTGTGAAGACAAGGAGGGTGAGGAGATAGGATATATAATTCAGGATTACCTGAAAGGAAGGTCTAGATACAACAACAACAGCAAAAAAAAGTACTAAAAGGTTGATGAATTAAAAAGATTGAGTGCTTTTCTTCCATATCAAAATTTTCCTTCTCCAAGGATTGCTTTCATAACTTGATCTATAAAGTTGAAAATATCTGTAAATGTCACAGTAAAAGGATCAATTCYCTTCAATTTTATATTTTAAATAAATTTTATATATCTTACTTAAAGGACTGGCAAGGCAGATCAGGTGCCTTGCTTTGTGCTTTTCTTCCTTATATACAAGATGTTAGGATTTTTTTCAATTTTTTTCTGCATTGCTAGACTGCTTTGTCCTAGGAATTTAAAGGCTTTTATTAAGTGACTAAATAGTTCAGTTTTTTCCCTGCATATTAGCCTTATCACCACTCTGATGTAAATCATACAACAGGAGGTCAAGATGCTKTAAAAAGGATCACAGTGTGAACAGACCATCTCACACTTCTCCAGCTTCACATCTTTCATTGCTCTTTGTAACAACTTAAAGGATAGACTTTRGGAGGTCAAACACAGATTGATTTGGTCTGATAATTGTGATAGTATGTGGGTTAACATGTGATCTTTGTTAAACAGAAAGATATGAAATGTACCTCGCTTTAGAAAATTGCTGCAGGTGGGTGAAAACAGGTGTACTTTCAGAATTACATGAAGTGAGCTCATAGATCATGTAGTCAGGTGGCTGTGTGCATATTTTCTGAAGTATTYATAAAAGTCTGTTGCTTCATCTCAAGGGCTTTTTATTTAGCTCAGTACTGTGTTGTGATTGATTTGATGCCTGTTATGATGAAGTAAGTGTATGTAGGTATGCCCACATCAGAGTGGAAGACTTACTGAAAACTCCACCTTTTCCATCATAACTGAAGCCTCTTGRAATTTGCATGGGGGTGCAAAGAGTCCAGTGAGGAGAAAAATTTTGATGATAATTTTGTAAGAATATAAGATACTTTYATAGTGGCATTTTCWTTCATRAAATAGTAGTTTGAATGAACAGGTTTTGACACTGTGCAAAATATGTCTTTTTTTATCCTTCAAAGTACTTGTTCATGGAAAAGCAAAATCAYGGGGTGTCCCATCATGGCTCACAGAGTATAGCCTCATTCAAGTAACAGGAAGGTGCGCTTTAGCACATCTCTACATCTGTTCACATCTAAAGCCACATATTTTATATTACCAAGTTTTTCATCTCCTATGTCAATTAATCAGATCACACATCATTGTATGCTTCTTTGTCATTGTCTTATCTACTGTGTTTTCTAATAACGATCACTGTTATTATTTTGGACTGACTGTGTTTGCAAATTATCAATGTTGCCTTCAGGTGAAGATTACCTGGTGTCAACAGTTAGTTGTGTGGTATACCCTAAGGTAATCAATCATTGGTGTGCTCAAGGCTATTCCTCTCACATACCAGAACTCCAGGAAGAGCATCATRGAGCAAATGGGATACACATCCCCCTAACCAGTAGTGTTCTAYACATGTACAGGTCTTTTTAAGCAATGATGAGTAGAAGTCAGACAGTTGGGAAAAAGCAATCTGTTTCTTAACRTCTGATAGATATGTGGCAGATGCCTCATCAGGGAAGAGTCACAACAGGGTTTCTCTACAAAGGGTGAGAAGATGAAGGTTGCAATAAGCTGATCCTGTCTTAAGCAGGACAGAAGCCTCACCCTCAGAGTGCACTTGTTCACAGAACCTGAACAGAGAAGCACTGTCAAGATGGTGACCGTGATACTAACAGGCCCCACCAAGGGTCCACAACAAGCAGACAGAGGCAAGGGGAAGGATCAGGTCCCAGGTCATGCAGGGTTATCGAATAACTCAGGATAATGCTGGATGCTGACCTGCCTGTGGTGCAGTCCAGACCTTGACTGTGTCCTAGGCTGAGTTGCAATAGTGCTCCTTAGCCATGGACAAGAAGCCCAGGTAGGGCTGGGCAGGGTCATTTGGGCTCRTGGGTATATTCAGGGTGCCATACCAAGTACTCACAATTGGCGTTTAGCTCATTCCTGATAAATACTTGATGTGGCTTAAAGCCATGACAAATCATACCTGAGACCCTCTCTCTTTGTGCCACCCAAGTCACTAAACACACATCCAAATACTGAGGTAGGAATTATTGTAGGACCAGTCTTATTTTCTACAGGCTATACAAGGACCTAAAATGTCTGGGAAAGACTTAGAACTTGTTATGAACCWATGACAAATTTGAACTAATAACTTTTAGAAAAACTCATACTCAAGCAATATTCCCTTAAGCCGCTAAATATTTTTTGTAGTCTTACATGGATTCTTAGAGTATTATGTTAGATTAAGAACAAAGTAAACCACAGTTTTAAATTAGCTTATTTTTTAAAAAACCTAGTCCATGTTTATTACATCTGTCATCATGCAAAAAATGATAGCTACAAAAGAAGTATATAATGAAAATAATTCTTTTTTTGAACTTTTCTGCTTTGTTTTGTACAGCCAGCTAGGAAGACATTAGTGACAATATTGATGGTTGATGACACACTAATTTGAATGTTACTGAGTAATAGCAATACTCTCTTATGTATATAAAGATTGAAATATCTACCTCCAGCTCTGTCTTACTAAGTTAGTCATGTAGGAAAAGCTCTAATTCAGACACGGTTTCAGCTAACATAACAAGCTTTGCTTTCACTGTCCAACATTTTCTTGAACAATTTCCTTTGGCAATAAATGACACTCCCTATTTCTTCATCAGAGATGACCTAGTCTAAGGAAATTGTTATAAAGGAGTCCAGAGACCTAAGGTTGTAGGAAGAACGTAGAACTTGCCATAAGAACAACCAGACAAAGCAGCAACTTGTGACTAATTTTGATAGTGGGTCTTCCACAGTCTGCATAAAAAAACCAAAAGCATTCTGAAGCAAATGAGCTCATGGATTCAGCAGCAGTGTAGGTTTGTTACTTATCTTTTAACCATTAGGTAAATGGCACTATCATGATGGCTATGATTTCAATGAGATCATTTACATTTTATCTTCTTGTTAGTTATSTGTCATCTGAAGTAGAGGTAGTAGAATCATAATAGCACTGTCTAGGSGTCTCAAACACAGAATGGACAAAGCGATCAAAGTAGTCTATATTTTTCATGGTTCATAATCTGCTGAAAACCTGTTTGCTGTGAGTATTTACAGAGCAAATATCTACTTAATTTTTTAATTAAACTATTAATTTAGGRTGACCTTCAAAGAGGTTGGATGTGGTATCATGTATATCAGGGGAGGTATCTGATATCAATGAAAGCACTTACTCAGCAAAAACCTCATCGTTTTATGCTTTTCTGTTGCCAGTTATATAAACTTTTGTTTGTTGTTACATGCAGACAAATAATATGTCACCCAGAAAGGYTGTTGACAAGGCATAAATTCTGTAGCCAACTCACACTTAAGAGAAATCTAGGAAGACTAGAAGAAGAAGAAAGTTAACAGATTCCATTGAAGGCCAAAGCTTCTTCAAAGTCATATACTTAAATGTGCATATAATATGCATAATGAAAGCATGATATCTGAGGAAAGACAAGGATTTATCAACAAGATTAGCTGAGATTAGGGACAGTCTTGTATCCCAGCACTGGGGGAGAAGCCACTCTTGCTTTCTGAAGGCATCTGGATCTTCTCAAATACCATTCAAATTAAATTAAAGCAGAGGTCTTCAGCAGGTTGTCATTTTTGGGAAGATTCCTTAGAGGAAGACAGGCAATGTAGCAACAAATCATATTGTACTTTAGCACTTAGAATCACCTGAGAATTCAAAAGTGTTTCAACAGGTGTGTCTAGAGCAACATAGGCAAAACAGGGCCACTCTCATCTCTCTCAGTTTGAAATCTAAAGTAAAAATTATATGGAAGGTGGCATTCCACAGCTACAAAGTACCTCTCCCCAGAGGCAGAATTGTCTTACGATGCRTAAGTTTTTACAGATTTGAAGAGTGAATGCTTGTGGTCATAACTGGCCTCATAACTGTGGAATTGTTGAGTACTTGCTGGAAAACAGTCTACTCAAAGCTTTGCAAGTGATCAACATCCAGGTACCWGTTTCCAAGTACTCCAGGGATGCATCTATCCTGAAGTCCATTTGCTGAAGGATTTGAAGGAAGAAACAAGGACACAAAACCAATTTGTCTTTTTCTCTTGCTTGCTTGTTACCTCACAGATAGAATTGCAGCCAGTAGTTGAATAATAATCCTGCATATGTTGAAACCTGTGTGCAAGCATATTCATATGGGATTTGGCCCATAAAGTCCTAATGCTCACAAGTAAAGTGTTTAAAAGACAAGTGCATGAAAATGTCCTTGCTATACTGTCAAAGGTCAAAACAGTATATTTACATTGTTCAATTTCCTAGCTGTATCCATGTCTGGGATCCTCAGCATAGGAAGGACAYTACTGACCTGTTGAAGCAGGTCCAGAGGAGGTCATCAAAATAATTACAGGGATGGAGCACCTCTCCTATGAGGAAAGGCAGAGAGAATTGGATTTGTTCAACCTAGAGAAGGAAGGCTTTGGGTAGACCTAGTTGTGACTTTCAAGTAACTGAAGGGAGCCTACAAGAAAAATAGAAAGACACTATTTACAGGACCATGTAATGACAGGACAAAGGAAAATGGCTTCAGACYGAGAGAGGGTATTTTTATATTAGTTATGAACAAGAAATTCTTTAGTAAGAAGTTAATTAGGCACTGGAACAGGTTGGTCACAGAAGCTGTGGGTGCTCCATCAATGGAAGTTTTCAAGGCCTGGTTAGATGTGGCTCTGTGCAGCCYRCTCTAGTGAAAGGTGTCCTTGCCCATGACAGGGGGATTTGAACTAGATGATCTTTATAGTCCCTTCCAACCCAGGCCATTTTGTGATTCAGCTACAGCTAAAAGATTTAAATAAACAAGAAACATGACTTCTCCATTGTGTTATGTATTTACTGATAGCATCCAAGATCTGTATTACCGATTCACTTGGAGTAGTAGGTCTGCTTTATGACATATTTGTTCAGAAACAACCTTCAAAAGAAATAAAGATATAATCTATTTTTAAAGTGCAATTTTCAATAGTGGAGGCCTGCAGAAATGAATACATTCAGAGAAAATTTTAGCATAATTTATGAATATTTTCAGCAAATGCATCTTGGCTTTACAGATTTGGCATACCTGAAAAGCAAGACTGTGACAGTTTAATGCAAAAGCAATTATACTCTATGCCAGAAGTACTAAATGTTTTTCAAGTGGAGGAGGAAATAGTAAAAAAAAACCCAGCATTTTAATAAATTTGCTGCATTTTTCTTAGATCTTCAATATTACCTGTCAAAAAGCACAAAACCCAAGCATATAATTTTGGTTTTTGTAAAATGCGCAGCTTTAGCTTGCAAATCCCTGATTTCTTACAACAAAGCAGACTCCGGAGGTAATATGAATCCAAACAGATTTGGTTTTAGTTACCTGTCTCTTATGGAACTCTTAAAGCACCCTAYARTCTCTGAAGACAGCCAGTAGRGTAGCAGGCTTTCWGTGCTCATAGGCCAGTTTCCATGAYTCCTGATTTCCTCTATTTTTTCACTCATCTTTCTACAGAGTTTGTTCTATTTGGTACCAAAGCATACACTTTCTGATTTCCAAATCTCAGCTATTACCATGTGTGCTGGTTTTGTATTGACTGACATTTASTGGCAGGGAAGAAGCCACCCACAGAAATTATTTTCAAAGAGAAGCTGTTAATAGATTCCTCTGTGCCTGACAAAACCAATCAGTGACTAGTTTTGAATACTGACACCTTGTTAAACCACTAGAAAGCTGAACACGCCTCTGTGAACATGTTAAAACATACTAAAAATCAAAAAACCCCAGGAAAGCTCTTCTTCCTCCAGCCTGGGAACAGGTGACAGACTGGCCCGGCCTCCTCCGTGCAGCCAGGCCAGCCTGGGCTGGGCTGGGACCTAGCAGCCCTTAACATCCTGCTGCCAGGCCAATTCCCTCCCACAGCATGGTCAAACCAACCTGCTGCTGGAATTAGATGCAGTATAGGCCTGAAACCAACCATGCAGCCAGAGAGGCTGTGGCCATTCTGGCTGGGCCCCTGTGATCCTGGCACAGCCCCCAGCACRGCCTGAAATCCATCATCGTGACTGCTTCAGCCACTGCTGACCAGCTTGACCACCTACAGGCCCTGGGCAAGATACTAACTCTTTCATTGCACAGATGAAATTTGCAGAACACTGATCCTCTCTCAAGTGAGAGAAAAGGACAGAGTGAAGACACATAGAGAAACAACATGAAGACACCAAGGTCAGTGAAGGAGRAGTCAAGTTCCACATGGGAGGAGAATGAGAAGATGCCTTAATCTTAGGATGAAAGTCTTTTGCAAGGCCATGGTGATAGACTGTTGATACACTAGAATATACCTTTACTTCACGGAAACAGTGTGGGGAGACAGAGTGTTCAAATTGCAGATATGAGCAAAGGCATTTATGCTGAAGCAAGTAGATGCTGATTAGTTGTGATCTCATGAGAAGCTTGAACAGAGAGAGATGAGAGAGATGAAGACCCTCTGACCCCAGGGAAAGAAGGAGAAGACCTCTGCTCCCAGAGATGAAGATGATCTCAGAGATAGATGAAGAGAATCTTTGCTTTTGAACAGCTCATCCTCAAAATCCCATGGGAGTTTGACATGGCCCATGRAARCAGCTRTGGGAAGGCTGCATGAGATGGGAGGGACTTCACAAATGCAGATTTCTGGGCAGCTGCTATTTKTGAGAATTGAAGCCACAAGAGAACTTTTTCTTGTGRAGAGGTTTCYATGACATGGCAAAAAGAGACTCCTCTCCCTAAGAGAACTGATGAAAGACTATTTTAGGGGTGGTCAACTGACCTAAGTCCTAAGGTTTTGTCTCTATATGTTGTCAGTGGGAAAGAAAAGAAGGTTGATGTGGGAGAAGTGTTTGAAGGTTTTATTCTGATTCTTCTTATTTTTTTCTTTTTCTTGTAGTTTTGTTAATAAAACTTTCTTTATACCCTTTAAATTTTGAGCCTGCTTTGCTCTTCTCGTAATCCTAGCTCGCAGCAGAAAGAGAGTAAATAATTCTAGTGGGCTCTCAACCCACAACACCATGCTAATTCTCTATAGTCTAATGCTTAAAGATAAAAATGGGCATGAGCAACCTTAAAAGTTCAAGTTCTACTTCATTTTTATGTAGATACAATTGGTTAAACTTTTAGTAACAAWAATTGACACAGAAAATTTAAAGCACCATTGAGCACATAAACATCAGCGATTTTGCCTGAATGCAAAACGCATTCTTGTAATTTTTCCCCATTTTCATCTCACCCACTCAAAGTAATTAGATAAAGCCTTTTCACTTCTGAAGTTTCAGTAGCATAGGTTTTTAGCGCATGTATTAAAAACATTTTTTTTTAAATTAGTTGGTTGTTTTTATTCTTCTTTCTTTGCCAGTTAAATCTCCACTTTCTCAKAGCTAGAGTATATCAAGTTGAGTCAAGATCAAGCAGAGCTGTAATAATCCCCATTACATGAGCAGCAGTCTGAGGCTGAAATTACTTTTGCAGAATATCTGGGTTACTTTCAAGTTTCTCTACTTTCACTGTGGCTTTAGGTAACATAAAGCTTCCAGATAAGTGAATTGCACTGATTACCACACTTTTGAGTATTGGAATGCTATTTTCAAGCACCATTCCWGTCTAGTGTAAAATGATCACCAGTAAAAAATATGGAAACAATATTTAGATTGTATAATAGAGTCATTTAGATTGTAGCTCTCTCTTTTTCCTTCATGATCATCAGATTTATTTACAGATATTAAAAAATAAATCATTTGTGCATGTGTGTGTCTCTGTGTGTGTGTGTGTGTGTGTGTGTGTGTGTGTGTATTGGGTGTTTTGTTCTCTTGTAACACAATCCAGCAAGATTCCTGATGTCATCCTGTGATAGACAAAAAAATCACAGTAGCCTTTACCTCAATATCTACATAGCCCCCAATTCAATGTAATTTTCAAATATGATTTATGATATAAACTCCAATATTTAAATTAAAATCAAACTGTTCAATTAAGTTAATGTGTTAGGTTTTCAAAACAGGGGTAAATAACCAGCAAATATTTTATTTTATACAATTGTACTGTTTTTTTTCCATGAATTTTTAGATGTATTTTTTCATAACAATCTTTATTTATCTGATTTRGCTATTACATATTATCAGTAGTATTACTGTTACACTCATGCTTGTAATATTAATTTCCAGTGTTGCCATAACAAATACAATCTTCTATAAGGAAGAAGTGTACCAGAAATTTCTTACTAATAAAGATTATAAGTAAGTACACGTAAACATTAAAAAATAAACTTTTTTCTCACACTGCAGTTCAGTCCATCTCAGTTAATTGTAGAAGGCTAGATGGAAAAGAACTTTTATTGTCTTCCTTTTWAGACACTTCTTTCCACACAGAATGTCTCCAATTGTGGTTATTTATTTAATGTACTTTAATAGAGAGGAAGAACAAATTTCATTTTCAGTATAACTAAGTAGAAGGTATTGYTGCACAATTTGWTATATAGTATTACCATTTCATCTCCAGCCAGAAGAAGTTAAGGTATTTTTTAAACCATCTCTACGGATGTTTATGGGAKAGTATCTAGATACTATGTTATGAGAATGATCTGGTAATTATTCATATAARTTGAAATATTCATCTGTGWTATGGTGCTATGTGAATTTTGTACTGYGTAWGTTTTAACATTGAACTTTTTTCTACAAGAGTTTATGTAATTTCTACAAAAGGAAAAAATTATTCTGAGAAAAACATAAGCTTCATAAGCAAATCYTCCTCAGGACTTGTTATTTGGAAATAGAAAATGTGAAAGTTAAGGATCATGTGTCTCATGTTCATCATCTTGAATATAAGAAGGCAAAACTTCTTCAGGTGTCAAAGATCAAATACTCTGATACAAAGGAAAATTTAAATCTTTGAAAGTAAATTATCACTGTTCAGAGAAAAAAAATCCTTGAGAATAATTATTGCACATTATTGTAAATAGTAAGACTTTTAAACAATTTAAGTTTCCCTGAATATCTTTGGATGTGGAGTGATGGATAGACTTCATGCCTTTCCAGATTTATGAGCTAGTCAGTTTAAATCTTTACACTATGACTGGTTGACTTGGCTATGAGCAGTATTCCATTCTCTGCATTCCTGAAAGAAACCATACCTAGACACATAGAGACCTTTCATAATTTTCATGTGACTAAGAATTAGTAATTCCTTTGGTTTACATTACCATCTAAAGATAATTTGAAAAGGTTTCCACYGCCCAAAAGTACCTGAAGCTGCACATAAAATAATGGAGGCATTAAAACCACTGGATACTGAAAAATGCAGGCTATAATAGATAATCTGGAGTCTCAGGAATATCTTAGGTTCATAAAACCTATTTATTTAACATGTTAAATGACTGAAACTTGCAGTGTCTCCCTTAATCTTCACAGAATGAAAACAAAACAAATAAAGAAAAACTTCAGTCAGATAGCTTGGCTGTAATATACATTATTGGCATTCTTTACCAAGAGCCTGTTATTCTTTCTCTAAGTGCCTTTTTACTACAGTTGTGAGTCATTTGCCCCAGTAGGCTTGTGGTATTTGTGTCCCATGCTAACTGCTGTTCACCCATGAGGTTTTCATTGAAGACAGAGCCTAGAAAAAAAACTTCTAAAAGGCACCACTGAGCCACAAAGAAATTCAAACTGCTCTGCATGCTGGACCTAACAGAGMTGCAACAATCAAAGGATAAAGTTCAATGATAATTTCAATACAGTTTCCTTCAGAATGAAATTTATTCTGCTTTGTTTAGTWGTGATGTGTTGACTGTTATTTTTCCTCAACCAGATTGCTATAAATGGGATATGAGAACCTCAGGGTTTTGTTATAAATAGAAARTAACCACTTCAATAAAAAAAATTGGAAAGAATGCTTTCCAGATATTTTGCTTTCCATCTTGAGGTCTCAAAGGGAATCACTAGGATATAYGTTGAACTGATTCTTGCAGCAATCTTGATAAGCAGACGCTATCCCATTTTATATACAAGAGCATTAAAAACTAATTCCTATATAAACCATCCTAAGTTATGCTTTCTACAGTCGCATTCTCCTCCAGCTCTACCTGGCAACACCTCCAGCTCTACCTTACACATTTGCTTGTATCTGAACCAGATGCATGTCAGACACTAAATTAGCTGGTTTACAGAGACAGAGAGACTGAAAACAAATAATGTTTATTTGGACTCAGTTTATAGGACAAATTGTTTTATCCAGTTTGGATTCACAAACCTTTTCCTTCTATATCAGGGCCAGAGGAATTAATTGAATTACCCAAATCCAGGCTAGAATTCTGTTATTGGCCTCTGAGATTTTGCCATGCCTGTACAYTTCTAGGGCTGGCCCCCAAAGGAGTTCTTCCACCCAGTTTTCAGCCTTGTATTTTTTAATTTCTCACTAAAACTAGCACTTTTTAAGACTCTTAGTGGGTGGGATTTAACCYAATTACAAACTACTTATAAGGAATGGCATGTGAGATCTCGACTTCACATCAAAGAAACAAAGGGAGGGGAAAAGGAGGTTCCTCCAATTTTTTCTGTGTCATTTTTGAGGATGTGGTTGTTTTGGGTTGTTTTCTTTGGGTATTGTAAGGGGTTTTGTTTTCTTGGTGTTTTGGGTTTGGTTTTTTGTTTTGTTTTGAAGGTTTTGTTGGGTATTTTTTTTGTTTTGTTGT
>CADDXX010000034.1:3255155-3330434 GCA_902810485.1 Alauda arvensis
ACATTCAAACTGGCTTAAAACAGCTCAGGTCCCAGAACCAGGACTCTCAGTTTTGCTCCTGAATTGAGGCTAATGGGCAATTAAATATAATCTTTAAGTGTTAAAGAATCACATTTATCTGTCATKACATGTATGCATCTTATCCACATGCACATTAAGTTTTTCTGTGACTTTTGTGACTAATTTTAGATCACCAATTTGGACTGGGGCTAAATAGTAGTAAAATTTCTTCCCTATGACAACAGGCTATTACCACCTGCCAGGAACACTCTGTCAACCCTGGAGCTCTTCCATCTTAACAGTCCAGTGTTCTCTGCTTCAGTAAAAGTTAAATAAAGAAAAYGCTTGCTAGTCTCAGAATGAATATAAGCCATTCAGTAGAAAACAACAYAGTAGTAAATTTTCTCCTTCTTTATTTTCAGGAAAGAGGATGAAACCCTGTACTATTGAAATTTAGGATGACCACTGATTTTTATGAAGGAGGTACTTTCTGCAGCATGACTGATCTAGGGAAAAAGCAGAGGATAAATATTAAGATAAGTATTGCCTAAGAACATTAATATTTAGTAGATAYTAAGAAGGTTTAGCATGCATCTGGAAAAATATTTGTAATACTAATAAAGCAACTCAAAGAGTAAGGCATCARTCTCTTGAAATATTTAAACCCACTGAAACTCTTTCTCTTAGTTTCTTCTATGTTCTTGATTTTAAATACAAATTATATTGTACTAGCCTTCATCTTTTAGTAACAACTTCAACCTCCTTTTACGCGCATATGCAGGCATGGTGATAATTCTGAAATGTGGCAGAAGTTTTGTCAAGCTGAGGTTGCTTGTTTAGTGTAGTAAACCTTTTCATGGTTCCATTTTCTATTAACTCCAATTAAGGGAGAGTATAATAATTGAGGAAGTGGCTCTGTCAAAAAATTTTGAAGGYTTGGTTTCAAAACCATTTCAGTGAACATCTTCAGATCATGACAAAGAAGCATCCAATAGGTATGTAATAGCTAAAATTTCAACCATATTCATATATTTTTCGCAAGTTTTTCTAAACAAGGAGTACTCTGGGAAAGATAGAAAAAGCCATAAAAACAAATCAGGTTTTCTTGTTGATTTTTGAGTGCTGATCTCTGACTGAGATGTTGTCAGTGGCTCACTGATAACATACTGTTGCAAGAACTGTGATGTAGCTTTCAAGGAATCTTGTGTGATCCAGGCTGACAGGAAATGTTGCCTGCAGTACATCTCTTGCATCCCACTGTTTTCCACACTGCCAYAGAGAACTGAAAACCTCAGTTTGTTCTGGTTACAGACAGAGAAAGGGGTTGGAGTTCTTAGCACTGTTTATTCCATACCACCCTCTTCATTGCTGGGGATGTGATTTTGGCAGGAAAAGCTGGACACTGGCACTGGAAGTYGGCTACCTTGTCTTGCTCACTAGAGTGCAGTGGGTGATCCCCTTAAAACCCCAGAGAAACTTGGTTCCTTATGCTGCTCACTGGTTCCCCTCCATCCCATTTTTCTCTGGAGTGTGAATATGGCCATGTGGTACTGAAACAGGCAGCTCCAAGGCRCAGCAGAGCCAGCAGGGACAGTCAGAGTCAACACCCTGGCAGAAATGTTTTTCACACACTCACAGAGTACAGCGGAGAGTTGAAGGCAACAGCGCAGGCAACTGCAGAGAACTGAGCTCAGCCAACAGCTGCATGATTCCTACTTGGATGAATGARATTCCATGGCTTGGCTGACTCTGCTTTCCATTGTCTTTAGACAGGAGGAAGGCGTAACTTTGATCTGTGGGAGCTCTCCTTGGCGAATAGGCTTTGTTTCCTGAATACCAATGGTATAGGTGCAGCAACATTCCCAGTGGTGAATACCCTTTTTTGGGTAAAACACCTTCTCTTTTGTATGCTTTTATTTTTAATTTGCTATTATATTGCCGTTATAACTTTATTTCAACTCATAATATCTCATTTAATGTCTCTTCTTTACCATTAGGGGTGGAGGATGGGGAGTAGGGGAGTAACTTATTTGAAATCTAACTKTCCTGATGATTCTAGACTCCACATTCAAGATGTGATTTTGCTTGCTCCTCAAGTACCTGAAAGTCTTGGTTCAGAAACTAATAAATGTTGCTTGGGCTAATTAAGATCGATATTCACTGCATGTGCAAATCATGGTAAAGGCTGTAACAAAATGTTACATGGTTTGAGAAATTCTGAATATGAAATTAGTCAAGAGGATCCTAAATTCAAATCAAGTTAATAAAAGATCCCCAGATACTTCCACTTGCTAAAGAACATTTTGGCAAGAAGGGTTTTAGAATTAAAACAAAACAAAACAAACAAGCAAACAAAAAACAAAACACTTATTTCTACACATGAAAACAATATTACAGTTAAAGGCTTATTAAAAGGGGGAAAAAAGATTACTACTCTCAAATTGGTATTCTTCAAAAAACAATCATTTTTCCTTTCACATCTTTGTTGGAAATCTAGCCTGCTATAAGGCTTTTATATGACAATGATGCTATTATGTTCTTTGCATTGTAATGATGCTATGTTGTAATGAATTTTGATGTCATTACAGCAAAGGAACAGATGCTGCAATTAAGATCACTAAATGGAATTCAGTTCTTAAAGATTCATGTATCCTGTGTGAAATTTTAATACTCTGTGTAATATTTATTACATCATTGGTTAGAAGAGGATCAATAAAAAATTTGGACTMCTGTACTGGCATAAAGTACAAAATGTCAGAGAAATTGAGACATCCTTTTCTTTTCTCAGACTACAAAGAAAATTGACCTGATTTGCCTTTGCCCTGAAGTTTGTATGATGAAGAATGAAACTGCAGCTAAATCAGACTCCTAGAATTTTTCGCCCACAATTTTCAGATGCCAGTGACAAGGTAGGAAAAGAAGAGAAACAAATATAATTAATTTAAATTATATTCATGAAACTTTACAGATACTGCAGAAAATATTTTTTCTAACAAAAGGAATATTCTTGATAAAACTATTCAAACAGTGTTGATGTAAACCACTTAATTTTTTTTCTGTTTGTTTTTCCAGCAATTGAAATTAGTACCATGGTGTGTTTGAAATATCCAATCAAATTATCCAATATATCCCAAAATATCCAATTTTGGAGTGGTTCCAGTTTTGAAACAGCAAAGGAGGCAATATTTTGACTGAGCACAAGTATTCAAATGCACTGACATGTCTTTCACTAGTGTACTGTCTCAAAGGTGACTTCAGAGTGTTTTTGCTTCTTGCTGTGGTGACCTAACTTTGTATCTCACAAAAGTTGTGTCCATTAACAAACAGTTGTAGGGGTAAAGCTGATTCTAGACTCTTTTGCTCCTGTGATGTCAAACTGTGAACTTCTAGACTAATTTCTAAGATAATTCAGAATGTTTTAAGAATGAATCCTTAAATTTTCTATATATTTTGTAGATGATGATTGTGAGCAAATATTATGACTGTTGCTACATCTATAGGATTTAAATTAGTWATGCATAGGGAAACCTTCATTAAATAATGACGCAGGAATAAAGATGACTAATTTTTTTGCATTAACTTTCATCACTACTAGTAAGATTTCTGCTTAGACAATTGCTGCTGTGAGAGAAAAATGTCAATTTATCTTGAGTGAATTAAGGTTTAATTAACCTTGCTTTCCCTCAAGGCCGTTGATCTGGAAACAGCAAGTCAGTAATTGAATGTTGTATCTGCCACAACCCCCAGTTTCTTGAAACATGTGATTCATTTTCCTGAACTACTAAGAGAGTAAGTCTGTTCTGGCTCTTAATAGCCTTTTTACAAGAGCTTTCAATCCATCAAAAGGATACAAATTCATGATGGCTCTAGTATGAAAATATCTGGTTCATTTGATGTACTGCCATCTAAAGACAAGTTTATTTCTCTTTTCTATAACGGTATTTATAGCAGTTTAGTAAATTTTATAATTGCATTAGTACAGATGAAGCACAGATTGCAATTTTTGTTAAAGGATATTAAGGTATTGAAAGAGAACAAACTACATTTATCTAATTTGCACTACTGCATTTGATTCTTGTGAAGACAATAATTTATAGTAAATACACATCTATTCAGTCTTCAGCAGCTAGGGATCATCACRTATCTGCAGATCCTTGTTCAGACTTCTTAAACTGGATTATGGCCACAAATCTCTTATGGATATGTAAAATCAAAAGAGTGCTATTATGTTTTGATGTAACTTGAGACAATTTTGACTTCTGTAGCATCATTCATTCATTTAACTGAAAAATGCTACTGATGGAAACATATATTATTAGATTTGTTGGTTAATTAATTTCATCAGGACTTTCTATTTAATTATTTTAGACATTTTATTTTATTTTATTTACCACTTCTGCCTATTCAATACAGAGAAATACAAACTTCTCTATAACTGAGGCTTCCAGGTTGATCTGATTTTATGAGCTTTTGCTGAAGGTACTTCACAGGAGATAAAATCACTTCTGTGGTTTTTGATCCATCCTTTCTAGTTCTTATTAATATTCCCATTCAGATCTTGAAATCATTTCACAGTGTTTGAGGACTTTCTGTATTTATATATATTTCTTTTAAATACTTCTGGTATCATTTTGTCATTTTTACTGAAAAAAAAAGACCCCAACTTCAGATTCCTGATAAATGAAATAGATTTTCTTTGGCTCTTTCTAGGTCTGTTTCTACAGAATCATATAATTTGCAAACAAGCCTCTATGGGCACGTATTTCATTGAAGAACTGACCTCTGAATTTCTAAGGGTGTTCCATTCAGTTTCACCAATATTTCTTGGTTTCTTCTCTCTAGAATAAGAACATTTCTTGAATTAGAGTTTATTTTTAATGATTCCTATTTTATTTTAATGATTTAATCCTTCCTCTGATTATGAAAGATCAAAAGTAATTGCCATTTTTTCTTTATTCTCCTCTTTTTAGGAGATTTAGGAAATCCCTAGTTTGTTAACTGTTGCTAAAACTAGACAGGCAGAGAGATTGTGGCTGTGTCWGTACCACTAAATATACTAGGAATGATCTCTGCTGTTGAGGCCAGCAGGAACAAGGATTTCTCTGCTGGATTACTCAACCTCCCTTCAAAGCAGACCCTCTAGATAAGAACTGAAAAGTTGGGTCTGGTCTGTGATGAGCTTTGAGCTAAGATCTGATATTGCTTGGAATCATGCTAGTTGAGAAGGACTAGAGGTAACCTAGGGTTGTTCTAACTATAAAACAGTAGACAGTACCTGGAAATTTCCCTGGCACTGCCTGGTCTGCTGGTGTACATGTCACCTATGCTCAGTCGCAACTGAATAGGGCATCATTTGCCCTTGTCAGACTTTCTCCTCCTGTGATCTTGATGACTTCATCATGCTTGCTGGGCTGTGATATCAGCCTTTGTGCTGGKGATGGAGGAGCTGTTGATACTTTTTAGAGGTTTTCTTTTGGACTCCAACAACAGCAAAACCCTCTCAYAACTTCTAGTTTAGATAACAGCAAAAAAGTTCCTTATTCTTGATAGCCTTGCAGAAGAATAACTGCATGGGAATTTTTGATTAATTTTTCAATCTGATAGGTTGGCAAGTGAAGAAATTCTCAAGGTAAGACTGAGATATTTCCAGCCTGTAAAATGATTCTGAGTATATTGAATAAATTCCTCCCATTTTTATTTAATTTCTTTATGAGATAGGAGTTACCAAGTTCTATTTTAAACAACTAAGAGTGACTGAATGTATAAAGTGATTTTTTAATCTATATTCTAATATTTCTTTTTATTGAATAGTTCAGAAAAATGTGTGTGCAAAGGTAAGAATTTTCAAACCACTATATGGATAAGAAGCAGCAATGACTTTTGTATGAAAGATATACTTATTAAAAGTATGAATATTATAAGTCAATTAAAAATTGCATGAGAAATCCAGGAAGATACTTTCAACAGAGCAGAGCACAGAAATCATGTATAATTGTTCCAAGAGTGCTGAAGCTCCAGGAAAGAACCTGGTGTTATTAYAAGAGCCTAGTATTAGGGGCATACAAAAATGTACTGGAATAGACCATCAAAACAAAGATATCCAAAGTCCAGAATTAGGACAGTAAGATGTCAGTCTGATTTCTTGAACTATGTGATTGAAAGAAGACAGCTCTGCTCCCTGAACAGACAGGTTTTCACTTCTGTTTCTTTGTCCAAAACAGTTTTAACATGCACACTAATGTTACAGTTCTGTATTAGACATTAGATTAAATTTAATCTTCAAACCTAACTATTTTACTTACATAGAAACACTGTGCCAATTTCAACAGTTAGTTTTTCTGCAAACCTTAAAACTTACGTTATTTGGGYCAATTTTATTTTATCCCTAAGTATTTTCCCAATGTGCTTCAAAAGCTGTATTTGCATTCTAATCTGAAGACAGACCTGGCTCCAGTTCCAATGYTCCTATACATTATTTTACTACCCACAGTATGAATGTGGCATTTCAGGATTAAGGGATTTCAGTGGCATATGAATCAGTCCACTTTATTCCAACCATTATAGGTGGAATAGTGAAGTGTGATGTACCAAAATCACTTTTTTTCATGTATACATAAACTCATAAAACTGAAGTATTTTCAGTAGTTTGGATTTATAAGTTTCTGGCATCTCTGAATCACTCTTATTGGCTGGCTGCTGGGAAGTAATTAATTCCAAA
Source organism: Alauda arvensis (assembly GCA_902810485.1). NCBI lineage: Eukaryota > Metazoa > Chordata > Aves > Passeriformes > Alaudidae > Alauda > Alauda arvensis. The sequence goes on from CADDXX010000034.1 coordinate 3,261,874, forward strand.
ATTGAAGCTGTTTTTCAAAGTTCGTGTAACTTTTGCCCTGGTCTTCATTTCATATTAGCTAACTCTGATGTCCTATTGGACACCTTACAGCTCATCAGCACTGAATGTTTAGCATTTGATACACAAAAGATTATAGATGACACTCCTCTTTGTTGGAAAGTATCTGCATGAAAATGCATACTACTCAGTTTTAGGTTCAGTCTGTTCTCAGTGAAGGTAATAGCTTTAGCCATTGGTCTTCTATTTCTGCCAGGGCCAGCTGATGATCTGGCAGACACCCTGATCCATGGTGCTGAAGAGTTGTCATAAATCCAACAGYATTGGCTTGAAAGTCTGTACACAGACATTCTGTACACAGGCAAAAGATAATGAATAGCAATAAATGTTCATCAAGGAACACTTGCATAAGGAATTACTTCATTTTGTATATATGTCAAAATAACAACTTTTCTGTACAGCAAATTCCATCTTCTTCAATGCCAGTTTCTGGTCTCAAACTTTGCATGCATATTCTCAGATACTGTGTTGCTAGTGCAACACTTCTCATCTAGCAGGTGGCTGACTAATGAAAAGACATTTACAGCAGATGCAAACCGACATTTACAGATGCAGACTGTAATCCTGGAAAAAATCTTTAAAAATAGATTYGGCTTCCTACTTTGCATCACCACATGTGTTACATGTAGGAGTTTTTTTGCTGTCATAGGTGTGAGTTGTGGGTGGCCTTAGAATTTTGGTATGGGGGTGTGTGGACATCATGAGGCTCTTTCAGGAGATCATTAAAGAGACAGCCTTTAGCTAAACTCAAGCTTCATTTTTCCATTTATCTAATTTCATTGGTTGCAATGGGTCTAACTAAATTTCAAAGAATGGTGGTTCTGCTTGTTAGCTTTCTGAGAAAACTGAAGAAAATGAACTCACTAGAAACTAACTTGAAACTTTTATTTCTTCTGCTTTGTTTCTCTGTAAGGCAGAAGAGAGCTCCAAACTCCTGCTTCTTACACACCMTTCCAGCAAGAGAATTATTCAAAGCAAAAAGAACAGTGTTTGGCACTATTTTATCTTCAAAAAAATGAAAACAAAATAAAGTAAACCTAAAGGCTCTTTAAAGTTATTTAAGTGCAGTAAACCTCTTAGATTTGCTTGCTGCTAACATGCACGTGTCCAGGAAGAAGTGCCTGGAAAATTTTTGCATTATTTGAAAAGTTTCAGTTAAAGCKATACTATTTTGGGGTTCATATTAAGTTAAATTTATTGGCTGAATACTTTTTTGAGGGCATTAATAAATATGCTTCCTTTGTGTGCAGTGCAAAAAATATAATTCAGTTGCTATTGTACAACAGAAGGCAAAATAAAGTCAGATAAAGCAAAACAGTAAAATAAAATGGAGTYCATGCTTTGTTTTGTTGTTGATCTTTGGTGGGGTTTTTTTGGTTCTTTTTCTTTATTTTGRTAATTGTAAAAAGATGTTGTTTAAGAAATGGACATMTATTTTCTTAATTAYGTAGGACTTACTGGTCTTACAGTACGAGTACTYATACRTTCATTTAAACAGAGACTTTCTACTTGATTTCTTAATTCAAAAAGTACAGTAAACACTACCAGAGGACTGACAAGTTATTTAAAGGGAGATTGATTGCTCAACATTGCACAGATAGATCCTGGATCAGGTAGAGTGCTAGAATAAAAGAGTGGATAGAGGCTGCAAAATGAAGCAGAGAGCAGCCTTAAAGAATGATGTCTGAGAAAAGTTAAAAGTAAATATAARGATAGAAATCCAGACATGAAAAGCAAATGGAAGCTGTTTCTGAGAGTTCTCACAGCTGAGAATAACACTGGTATGTGCCCATAAGTTTTCAATAAGTTCATAAATTGAAAATATTTCATTTGAGGATAAACATCTATGCAAAGAATAGGTATTTATACTGATTACTTGTTAAGTTTTGAACTAAGACAGTCAGCACTTTAATATTCTAAATAAACAGMAAATGTCTTTGGTTCACTGAGAATTTTGCATTGAAATGTTCTCTGATGTTAACTGCTTATGTTTACGTTGACTCTAGCAACATTTGCAGTTGTCACCAAGTGCACTGCTTGTAGGTTTGCTTCAGTACCAGTCATGGCAAGTCCTCCCTTTCACTGCACAGGTTTTGGATCATGGCTCATATGCACAAAATATTTTCTTATTTTCTTTCATTTTCTGTTTAATACTTTTTTTGATTAATAGATTTGTGGCATGCTCCATCTTTCYTGCTGTCATAGGTTCCATTTTTGGATTTCTTATTTGATTCTAAATAGGATTTTTTTAACCTTTATCACAGTACAGGTAACTGTGGGGAGATAAAATGGATAYAAAACCACTTGAAAAATATATGTGCAACATCAAATATTACACAGATTTGCTGTTCTGCAAGAGAGATGATGCAGTACAGAAGAATCAGTCAGGCAAGATTAGTTGTATCCAATCTATGCTGTGTAATGCAATGCCTTGACATGATAGCCCTGAGCCATCTCTAAATGGAATACTCTGTCTTCATGGCAGAAGGTAGTGTAAAATGAAGGTAACTGAGGTCCCAATGCAGGACATGAGGTCTTCRTGATTTTCTCTTCCATTTTGTTATTGCCTTTGGCAAAACAGTGGCAAAACCCTTCTCAGTTTGAGAGCCCAGTACATCTGCTGGAAAAATTGAATTGCAAGGTTGCAAGATGACACATTTATTTTGGTATGATTATTATTAAGAGATTATTATTATTTATGCTCAAGTAATGATTGTTCATGGAAAATCAATTAGTTACATATATATAACCAAGAGAATCGATGTCTTGTGAAGGAATCCAATAAAGAAAACATGTAGCCATCTAAAAACCTCTACAAACCTACAATTATGCAGCAAACAATAAGGGAAATACAACTGAGGAACCATAAACTGGGTCAGCTTTGCTTTGCATCAGACTAACTGGTGACACGATTTTTTTTTTCACTTACTTACAATAAATTTGAAATTAGGCTGAACATTTGGTTGCTATAATATTTTTCTGAAATAATTATTCAGAAATTCCATAAGCACTTCAGAAAGCAAGTTCACAAAAGTTTTTAAAAGCAGTGGCTATGTTCCATTACCAGACAGTTCAGGAAACAGCTAAGCAGAGGACATTATCTAGTTTCTAGACACCATCTTTCATGCCTTCAGTGCCCTCCATTTTGTGTTATAGGCAGATTTCTAAACTAAGTCTGCACCAGAAACCCACCTCTTTTCTCAGAAATTGATCTAGATGTTGATGAAATTTCTGGACCAAAATATTGATTGTGTACTATTTTAGAACTACTGGTGTACTTGATCAGTGCACTTGTATAAATAAAGCAGCATACATTTTGAATATTTCATTATATTTGATTTTGGTTCCATTAGGCAGTCCTATGAAATTTCACGGTTCTTCTGCATTCACTAAATTGCAGTGGTATATGACACATAAAATTATTGCTTTAGACAAAAGAGGGATGGTTACAATGTGCTATATCATTGTAAACAATTACCTGGATAATTTTCCAACAGACAAATGCCAGCAATGGGATTGTTCTGAATAGTACAAGAATAAGAACTTTATATTTACAAACAAAAAGGAGAATTTTCAAGAAAAATGTATATATATATATATATATACATAGCAATGGAATGTTTAAGTATAACCATATAAGATGGGGAAAAATATGAACCATATATCTTAATTTTTTTTTCTATCTTGAACTCTCTCCTGTAAAGGAATAGATCTGGGAAGTCTCCATCCTTTTTCAAAGAAATGTTGCAATTTACAAGAAAACAGTATTATTTTTAAGCCAGAAAAGTACTTTTTTTTTTCTTCTTTATTTATAATCAGATACTGATCCTGTGTCTGTAAAGGAGAAAGGGAAATGTTGTTCATATAAAACTAAGCTATATTTTTCCACTTGGAAGTTTGATTACGAACATGGGTGACAGATATTCTGTCCAGGGCAGTGGAATCATACTGCTCTTAACACAAACAGAACTAAAGGGCTCTTTAGCCACAGCAGACACCTTAATTATGTCACAATGTCCTTCTCTTACTTGATGTCATGCCAGTGTTACAGACATTGAACTCTCTTGAATTTTAGGACACAAAAATTTTCTGTACACCTAGCTGAAAAGAAAACTTCAAGTTGGCACATGTCCATGCCTTGAACCTCACTTACCACCGTTCATTTGACAGAGTTAGCTTGTTAGTTAAACTACACAGAACTTTCCACCAGTGTCAAATGTACTAAGCTGTTACTGTACCTTGTGACTTCAGTCAGCATTTACTGGCAAGGCACAGTAACACTTACTTATTTATCACTGAGCCAATACAACTGTCATTGAAAAGATTTTTTTTTTTTTTTACCACCTTTCCTTACCTGCAAAAACAGGTATTTGTTACCTCTGATCAAAGGGTATAAAGACAAGAATAAAAATCAATATTGAACACCAAGATATCGTTCAAGGCACCAGACATTCCGAGGCATTAAAAATCTAAACTACACATACATATAACTTCAGAAGGAATTGCCATCCAGGGACTGGTGGAAAGGAAGAGAAGGTACGGATCTTGCCTGCAAATAAGTGAAATAACCCAGACAGCCATGACTAATCTTGAGATAAAACAGTCATTCAATTAAAAGATTTAAGGAAGGAAAACTCCTTCATATCCTGTACCTGGTCCAAATATTTTCTCTGTCTCTCATGCTCCCCTTGAGATTTCCCTTGTCTAGGAGCCCCTCCAAAGTAGTCTACTCCYTGTGTTAAAACACAAAAACATGTTATTCCCAAAGCAACACAGAGAATCTTTCTGCATTCCTAACATGGTTAATAAGCAATGTGACCCAGCAACCAGACAGGAATTGCACAGAGATCATAAGAATAAGGATTCTTCCACCTTCAGGACACAACAATCTCCTAATTCTAATAGAAAATAAATAAATAAAAATTTGAATTGTACAGTAGAAGTCAGTAATTTGGACCTAAAAGTACCTTCATTAGAGCTTTATAATGCATGCCCTGTACAGTTTCAAGAAAGCAGACCACCACCACTAAGCTGCTCTTTCAAACAGCAAGTACATTTATTTTTCTACAACCACAAGGCAAGATTTATCAGTTAATACTGCTAGTTGAGCCTAATACTAGAGAACAAAAAAAAAAAAAAAAAAAAAAAAAAAAAAAAAAAAAAAAGAAAAACAGGGAAAACATAAAAGGATGTATTATTAAACTCTTATTTATTTTTATAAACCCTGTTAAATGTCTTAAATGTTAAAATTGTGTCAATATGTGTATCCAAAAAAAAAAAAAAGAAAAAAAAAAGTAAAAAATACAGTAGTGGAAAGCTTCAAATACAGTAGTGGATAGCTTCAATAACAGTTTCAAAAGGGCCAGCCATCACACTGCAGCTCTCACATTCTTCAACTACTTTTATAAGTCTGGATGTGTCTGGGGAGATAATATAAATAGATGCCAAGCCCTAAAGTCTCTGGCTGACTGACATTTTGGCAGTTACCAGCAGATGGCTGCAATTTCTAGTTGCTGAAATGGCTCACTTAGAGCTACTCTGCTCCAAACAGCTGCTGGAATTGAACCAACCTCGAGCTGTATCTTGAAGACTGCTGCTGCTGGGCTTGTTCTGCCTATGCAACAGAAGAATATGTACCTGAAAAAAMCAGAAATTTAGAGACTGCATCCATGTTGTTCAGTACCTATGGGATTGAACATTTATTTACAGTTTCTGGCTCTCAAAGGCTGCTCTTGTTCTCTTCTTCTGTTAGCCATAAAGTCTATTAGGCACATACATGGTTGAAAAAATCGAAGAGACACACTCAACCCCAATGTTCAATCCCATAGGTACTGAAGGAAATAGTGTTTCAACATGAAAGAGAAAGCACATCTTATCCAAAAGAGATCTTAGTAAAGTCCTGTGGGATGCAGATGTAATGTCTAATTGGGACATCATGGCATCATGGACATGTGCTAAGGAACAGAGCTGGACCGTATCAGAGCTGGCAGGTACCATCCAAACTCCTGGAGTGGGGCAGAGAGGTTGTGGAGTGAGTGTGCATGAGACCCTGAAAGCTCATTATTTCATGAACTGAAAGTCCTCTTCCCACTCCTCCAGCTACAAATAATTAATTCAGCCTAATTTTCAAATAACATTTTAGAAACACAGTCTTAATTACAGCAAGCTCACATATGAATGTGGTGTGGTGAAACAGTTAGGAAGGGGATATCAGGCTATCTTCCTGCTTTGTCAGGCTGGGGATTTGGTTACATATTAAAACACCACCATGGTGTGCTGATGCATGCTGTTTAGTGAGTACTTTGAGGGATAGTTAGCAGGTATATGTCTATCTCCATAGTTTATGGAATATCAAGAGAAGACCTTGATTTCTATGAGTAGTTGACATTTCACAGCTGCTATTCAGTGCTGTTCAGGTAGCAATGGTAGGTRGATAAGTTACAAATTCTTCAGTTTTCTGCAAGGGCAATTAAAGATGGATAATGGTGAATTGAATCAGTACAGCAAATTTTAATTTTTTACCAACATGCTCTTTAAATAATGTTCAAAAAGAAATATTAAGCAAAAATATACATTGCAGTCAAAAATATAGAAAATTTTAAGGGCTTTTTTTTTTTTTTTTCTTCCTGACATCATTACTGACAGTATTGATTGTGTGTCACTCTTACACTACAGAGGAGTCAGCTAATCATRCACATTTTGAGAAGACAGATAATAATATAGAAGTATAGGAAAAGAAAGAGACGCAAGATTACTGGTATGGACACAAGTATCTGTGTATCAAAACTACTGTATCACACAAAGTGTTGCTTCCATTCTACCAGTATATCTAGACTCTCTAGAAATTCTCTGCCATAGCTATAAAACAGAATTAGCACTGTAATAAAACAGGATTACAGTAAGAAATGTGTGTGTATGTATGTGCATGTCTTAAAAGGTGCAGGTTTTCCTCTTCTGCACTGTGTCAGATGAAATGCTTTGATAACAGGGTTCTGATGCTAGAAAAAGTCTTTCTTATCTGAAGAAACATAAATTGAGAGCAACATTTTAAAATGCTCAACAGTTCTCGACAGTTTAATATAATTTAGAGTATTGATTTTTATTATTAAACTCTATWTTAATATTGTGCCATAGATAGAAGCAAGTACCTGYAGTATAAAAGAAAATTTAAAATGATGGAGTGCCACTGTCTATCACAGATTCAAGGTGTCAATTATAACTAAAYGAAAAATAAACTAAAACTAAAAGTGAAGCACCTGTCTGTAGTAAACCCTATTATTCAAYKATAGTTTTTGCTGATGAGCAGTGAGAAGGTATAAGAATAAATTAATTTTTAGCTGAAAATTGGAAGGATAACWTTTTGGAACCCCTTTAAGGAGATAAGRTTTCAAAAATAAAAACTTAGTAGGACCAAGAAAGTAATTAGCTCATGAACATTGAATCTCAACATATTTGCAGTCCCACATTTTAGAGTGCATGGTAAAAACTTTAAAAATTCTGTATCTTTTCACTAGCATTAAGACTGACAATATCATCTTAACTTCAAAGATAAACAATAAGTAACYCCTTTAGGCAAGTATATTCTACCTTTTTTGAACTCTTGCAGGAAACTRTGAGAGGTATGGACTAAATTTATGGAACACGTAGTACAATGATGTCAATATCTTTGACTATAACTTGCAGATAATGTATARAAAATATTTCTCAAGTTTTTTTATAAAATGCAAATTTTAAAAAATCAGATAACCAACTCTGACCTTTGATTAACMAAAACCTCCAAAACTCAAAAGAGCTCATTGGTTGTGACTCATTGTCCTCTCTGCCTGGTCTGTAATTCTGYTTCTGAAAGCAGAGAAATATATTAGTTTGAACTGATCCCTTAATTTTGACTTTAGAAGTTCACTTGTGATAAATCTTCAAAAAAGCAGGGGGTTMACTCTCATGCCCCAAGGATGACAACATTAAATTTTCCATTTATGTATGGGGAAGAGAATGACTTTGGTTAGGCAGGAGTTAAAACTGATATTCAGTTTTCTCTTCCTGCTACAGCTTGTGTCAGGGACATGAAGAGCGGTGCAAAATGTCTTCTTTTTTTTTTCTATTTGCCTTTTCATCAGATGCTAACAAATTATCTGTGAAATTACCTAAAGTTTTCCTTAATTCTGCAAAAGTTCATTTTTCTATAAATGAAATTATTGAAGAAGAAAGGTGATACATGTTTGTACCCATCCCCCACAATCCCTTTCCAAGCATGCATGTCAGTTATTCTACTAAGTGTGGAAAAAGCAGTCTGAAGCATTGTTAAATGAACTATATAAATCCTTGAAGAGACACAGTAGGTGGCTGAAGTGAGAATTAAAAATGCCATCTTCTTGAAGCTCACACATTTTTAATATTAGCCTTCAAAGTTAGCAATGATGGCAAGATCATTCCAGCCTCGTGATATAGTTAATTGCTGTAATTTCMGACATTTCAAAAAATTAACAATGTCATCACGCAATGTCAATGAGAAGGAGTCTGATGGAACTAAGCATTTGTTTTCATACAAGTTTGGAAAGTATTGCTAATGATGAGGGTGCAGGTTGATTTCGTTTCTGATTTTAAAAATAGAGAACAAATTGCCACTGTTGCTTAAAACTAAGCAACCAGAACAACTGCAAGACTACYGATTATTTTAGGTAGTTCTCACATTGCTCTTCCTCTCCAACTGAACTACCTTAATTTGATAGCTCCTTGATTCTCTTACTTTTTAATCTGCCTACAGAGAAAAGCTCCTCTTCTACCTAAGAGTCTGTAATGCCTGCTCACCCTGACACACCACCAAGTAAAAGAATTATTTTTCTGCTCACCAGAAGACTTCAAGCATGCTCTGAATWTCCTATTCAGCTTGTTTTCTCAAGTTTCCCCTGGAAAAACTTTGATCATGAAGTATTTGATACTCAGGGTTTGACACTAAAACATCCTTTTTGTGAGTATCACTTGGAAAAAGGTATGATATATTTCCCATTCTTTGATTTGATKAGCACATTTATAATTTGGAACCTTCAAAGATGTTACAGAGATTCTGAAACTSCAGGAGGAGAAAAGGGTGGTTTAAGACTTGTGGAAGATTAGTGACTTTCAGAATATTTTCAGGATTTTTCTTTTTGAACAAGTCATGTCTTAAGTGAGGTGTTATTGATAGAGAAAACAGGCAGCTGCTAGATTTACAGGCTGGGTGCACAGTAAAAATTTTATTTTCTCTGCTCACAATGATACAAGGTAATTGTGAAGGTAATAGCKGCTTTGAAAAGGTGAGGTTAGATTCTCATCTGGCACGTGTATTTGCCTCTGYGCCAGGGCTAAGCCAGAAGTTTGGGGAACGTTGTGTCAAGCGGTGTCCCATTCCAAGTAAAATATACCAAGCGCCCTGCATTTGCTACTCTGTAACTTTCTGTCATCACCGAGGTCATTAACACAGAGTAACACTTGTTTATACACGGCCTTGTTCTGAAGGCCTTAGTCATGTACTGTGATATATTTACTTGCATCTGYGCCAAGGTGTGCAGGAGATGTGGTATTAGGAATTTGCTCCTCACACACACTTTAAAATCACAGCAATGATAGTTGATTCCTACTGTCTGTAGGCCTGGTGGGCACACATRGTGAGTGCCATAATAGTGGGATGGCAATGAAAAGGCTGAAATTAGTGTGCTAGTACCAGCAGTTTAAACATAAAGCAGGATTCCTTTCTGTGGCCCTCATGGCAGCTCTGGTGCTCAGGCWCCTGGCAAATAATCTTGTTTTAGTTGTGTTTGCTTGCATTGGTTCTGGTGCAYGTATAACATGAAGAAGATTGAAGAAAATGTGACAGAAAACATAARCAGTAGGCCTGTCTCTGATTTGAAGTATAATTGGAATCATCTCTGAGAGCCCTTGTACAGGCACTGTGTACTCATGGTGTACATGCCTTTCATGAGCTCACATTTTTTGATACCTCTGTGCTTTATGCCAGTCCCACGATGTAAATAAAAAGTGATCAAAACCTAATTTTTCTGTGGTATGTCTGAAAATTAATACAGAACATTTGGCTGAACAAGGCTCTGATGATGACATCAAGCCTGTTTTGCAATCGCTCTGCCTGGAGGATGTCTCCCCTGAGGTTAATCTGCACTTATCTGAAACACAAGTTTCACTTGTGARCACATCAGGCAGGGCTTTGTGCTGAGCTGATAGATCGGCATGTATAGATCCCATTTCAAAGAGCCCCTTATCTGCTCTGATTTATTATTTTGAGTTCTAATAAATACTTTCTTCGAAGATAGCATGTCTTCTGGCATATCCACTTAAGGTAAAAAGTCAGATAGCTCAAGCTCAGGGTTTGGGCAAATAAGATTTTTTCAAAAGAAAGAAAAAAGAATAATCTACTTCACAAGAACAATAATTTTAGCTTTGATTACCTTGATCCTTTTACACAGATGAAGTCCTAAACTATCCTAGATGCTTCAGTTAACAGCAATAGACATGAATATTTTTTTATACTGATCAGGAMAGAAGATGTTTATTTTAAGAAGTGAAGCAAGCTTCACCATTAATTTTTAATAGATTTTTTACTTCTTTACATCTAACAAATACTGGTTCATTCCACAAGCATTTTGGACTTCTGCTTTGTTTCCAGATACAACTCAAAACTTACAGTTTKAAATCCATAGGCCTTGAGATTTCTSAAAGACATTATTTCAGAATCATATCGTGCATTATTTTCTGTGGGAAAATGCATGAAATTTCATAAAATCACATTCAAAATATATCAAGAAGATATTTGCATAAGATTTTAAAATGTCAGATCAACATGACATTTTACTAGGGGTTCGGGTTTTTTTCATCTGTAATAGCACATTATGCAATGTATGAATTTATACTAATGTTAAGGAGCAATTTTCCTTACAAGGAAAACATACTGTAAAGTATTAAAACAAAATCTGAGAAACTGTCTCATTTTAGGAGTTATTTTTCTCTAGAAACAAAATTAGAGTTGAAATGTCAGTTTTTTCAAGGGTGAATAGTATGCAACTCTTTTATTTTTGTTTTTATTATTTTAGATTTCTGCATTCTATTTTTTAACATRATGCAGAAATCTCAACGACAAGTGTTTTCTCAGTTGTGGTCAACGAATTTGTAAATTTCACTACAAATTTGAGAAATAACAGACTSCTAACTCAAAATACTGGACAACTCCCTGTATATGGGGTTTATCCAAGTTTTGACACCAACTAACTTTCTAAATTTTCCATCTAGTAACTGAAGAAAGACTGGGAACTACAGATGTCCACCTTTAGTTTTAACACATCTTTTACTATGTGAAGAAAAATTCTGTAAATTAATGTATAAAAAATTATATACAGGAGCTATATATAGCAGATATGAGTATCAGACTGTTATGATATTTAGAGTATCAGACTTGCAGGATCTGTAGAGACTCCCTGGGAGTTTTTACTGTCCAGACAGTTATCAGTCAAATGGAGAACATTTTCCTCCTGTGCTTCTGGAAAAGGTCTGGTGTCAACCTTTTTTTTCTACTGATTTGCTGCCTTCTTACTCTGTTTCTTTTTTTTCTTGGGCTTTTACACTCYTTCATGTCAGCATTTTTCTTTTAAGTCCTGAAATGCCATGAGTCTAAACAGTTTTATTTCTGCCTGTCTTTTTACATCCTTTCTCTTGCAAGTTTTAGTTTGCATCGTCCATTACAGTTAAACATTTTTTTCTCATTTAAGCTAAGCCAAGGTCACACAGCTGGGCTGCACAAAGATGTGCAGACAAAGGGCATAGGTAGTTGAACCCCAGCACTGTAGGGCACACAGAAGGCAAATCAGGTCCTAGAGGCTCAAAGGTCCTCTCAAAGTGTCTCTTTACCTAATTAAAGAGGAAGGTAAAATCAGGTMATCTCCTACCTCATGGAATTTTTTAAATAGATAATATTGAGGGAATAATTCAGGTCTTGATATGACTCTYTTTTTTATTTTTCCATCAAACAGAYCTCATTCAGAGAAATCCACAGGCCTAGGAAATATAGTCTTAACAATACAAACAAGAATATTACAATTGATGATATGTGCAACAGAAAATTAGAGGAGAAATGATAGATATAACTCCTAATTAAATTCTAACCCATGCTGCAAAATCATGTTTCCATGTGCCAGGAAAGGTTGACAAAAGAGTTGCCTTTCCGTGACTTTAGAATGTCATGAGGCATTCTGGCCTGAAATAGGAAGTTCACAGAAAGTGTATATAAAATGAAGGAAAATGGGCTTTAGAACTCTTATCTCAGTACTWACTTTTCTTATCTCATTAATATAGGACTCAAAAAAATCCAATTTCTAATGGTAATGTAATTGATTTTGCAGAAATCTGCTGTGTCATTTGGGACACCAGCTAGGAATTTCCAAATCCTTGTTGAAAGCTCCTTGAATACACAACATGGCTGGGCTTAATTGAAAGGTCAGATAGAATACTAACATAGACATACATAATCRAATGCATCAAAAGTATTTTAGTTTGTTTTCTTTCTGACAATCAGTAAATTAAGRACATTTCTTGTGAGTTATTTGGTTTTTAAGTCCTATACTTTTARGATCAATAATATTCCTTAATTTGATAACAAATTAGCAAAAACTGTTTCAGACAAAAACTAAAAAACAACCYATTAGCCAAATACAACTAATTTGCGTTTAAATAGCTCCTAGCTTTACTATGYCCTTGTTGAATAAGTAGTCTTTATGTTCTTCCAGGTTGTTATACAACTTAGAGAACTGGCATATTCCTTTAGATATCCTCAAATACATTTGTTTTGTGCACAGGCTTAATGCCATTATGAACTTAGATGCCTGCATTACGTGGGCTAGATAATGCCCTGTGTTATTTTTATAATTCAGAATCTGTTGATTAGTTGTGACTTGGTCCTTCTCAATTAAATATTTTGATATAGATAATTTCCCAACTAATAATAATTCTCCTGCTAATTTAGTAGCAGTCACAAGATTTAGGGGTGTGGTGGTTCCTTGYTGCTTCATCTACCTGCAATAGATGAGATTATTCCAAGCTTTAATAACTGGGAGTTATTGTTAATATATTAAAAATAGCACATTTGTAACAGTCACATCCTTTACAAACTCACTCTTAGATGATAGAAGAAATGTCTGAAAAGAGGGAGAATGCATRTCTTTYATTATTTTGCATGTCCTTATTGGAACYTGTCTTTTTTAGAACTTTTTTTGAACTTTTTTAGTAATGGGAGCCACACATAATTATATTAAATATAGATGACTATATTTCAGATAAATATTCTAGCTGATCTCTTTGTTGTTGATGGAAAATAACTGTGGTATCAGCACCTCTCTGTATTTAACTACTGAATTTCTTGATCTGTTAGATCTGTCCTGATATTCTGAGCTACTGTGYTTTTTACATATATAAACATTCATAAAGGACAGAAAAGACTAATAGAACCTCTAAAAAATTCTTTGAGAGTTACCATTTCAGCTAAGCTTCTGTGTGAGTCTTTGTAGTTCTTGTGGGATAAGTTCTGTGAATGAATGTCTTCCTTTGTAAAGCCGTCTCTTTAACACTAAGCTGCAGTTATACCCACTGTGTTTTCTTGTGGGAGTAATCTTTCTCACTTCTATGTATACTTTACTTTTACACATGGAAATCTTCATGGAAGATGTATTGTTCAGTTTTACCCTAGAAACAAGACAGATAGCAACAACCATGACTCTCTCCAGACAGCCTTGTGTTTAGTATTTAGGCAAAGTTGTATTTTATCAGTCTTAAAGTTTGAATTGGGAGCCATTAAAAAAAAGAATTATTTTTAGGCTTACTTCTGGTAGTATAAGTTAATCAATTTCTATGAAAAATAAGGCAAAGAATTCATATGAGAGTGTACTGTATCRTGTTTCTTTATCAAAGGTAGGAGTCTGAAATAAGGTATCAGTCTTCCTACACAGTTCWGAGTACAGCAAATGAGTGACAGAACTAAGAATAAATAAACTGGAAGTGTTTCAAGACATAGCATGGCTTTGGTGCAGCACAATATATGTTTATCTGGAGATTCTGAATTCAAGGTTCAGGAATTAACATAAATCTTYTTAACATTCTTGAATAAAACTTCTGAAGTCCTCTGACTTCCTAACATCTCACTTGATATATTTTCATTAAGTGTGTCATTATAAATGTGATAGAATAACAGACTTCTCAGATTTTTACTATCTTTTTCATGGCTCTCAAAGAATAAAGAAAAATCCCATAACTGAAATAGATTTAGAAGACCTTTGAAATCTCCCATCAAAGCATAAAAARACTTCATAAGTTTTTTACATCTATAATACCTATGAATTGTTTAGCGAGAAATCTTAGAAAAAATTTATACAAAGTGTTTTGAAGAAAATCTTRTGATCTGACAAACATTTCCAAAAAGAGGGCATAAAAAAGAAAAAAAAATATTAATCAATAGTTCAAGTAAAAAAGGGAAAATTTTAATCAAACAAACAACCCCCACCCCGGCCAACCAAACAACAAAAAAAACCAAACACAAAATCATAATGTTTTTCCCTGGTTTATACAACATGATTTGATAACCATCAGTCTTGTGGCATCAGCCATGAAGGGTTTTCTGCTGTTATTTTCTTCTGAACCACTCAYACAACATTTATTCAAATAAAGAGCATGTTCTGCACGGCCAAGTAGGCCCGAAACCTTGAAGAATCTGGATCCTTACATTTAAAAGTTTCCTAGGGTTTGTTAAAAAAATCAGGGTATTTAATGAATCAATTAAGATACATTATTTTAGATACTTATGAAAATCTTATACTTAGAAGCACATCATAACAACTTGTTATGATTGCTAAAATAGTTAATTTCTAATATGTTTAGTAAATTACGGGCATCTAGGTATATACCAAYATTTCAGGTTTATTTTTTAAAATTTCCCTTAGTTTTCCAAAATTGCTCACTTCTTTTCAATAAAGAAAGTTTATTTTGACTCTATTCAGGGAAGTCTTCCAGAATTAAGTAATACTTTCCCTTTAAAACAAAGGAGAGTTCAAAATCACACAGGAAACTTCCAATAAATCATGTCAGTGAGTGTATGCTATGCTGACATTTTTCTTGTTCTTCCAGGAGGAGCKATCATTTCTCCAAGGGCTTGGTTATGCTTCACATTATTGTCCTGAGTAGTGAATGACAAGATGTTAAAACCATTCAAAAGAAGATACTGAAAATTTTGATAAGTCATACCAGTAATGGACAAAGACCAGCCTTAAGTGGCTTGTCTTGTATCTCATCATATAGTGTGAAAGCACGTCCTGTGCCTGTTGGCAGTCACACTTTATTTTGCAGGTAATGACATTGGATCMGATAGAAAATGCCCCTCTGTTGGAATCACTTCAGCCCTTGTAGCACTTCCTTCAAGCAGTCATGAAGACAGTGGCAAATTCCTCTGAGTGTKGGAGATAGTGCAAAGGTCAGCTGAAGGAATGCCTGAATGTAAGTTCTGGAGAAGGTGACAATGACAAGATTCTGGAAGACTGCAGCATTTTTTGTAGATGTCATTTGGAATCAATAAGTTGCTTCCAGTACCGCTGTTGGTACTGTTGTGTTTTGATCTACTTGCCTACTCATGTAAATATATTCTATAATTGTCAGGGAGCACTGTTCCCTGTATACTGTAAATGTATACATTTATATATTGTTGACAACTTAATGTAGGTGAAATACATGATCTCATGTATCCTGACACATCTAAGTCCTCAGTATGACTTTATTTTATTTTTAGCATCCCACAATGGTATGTCATGGATTCTCAACACCGTGGGTTTAACATATAAGTGCTGTTTAGCAGCTTTGCCTTATGCTTAATTTTAGAAACAGTTTACAGAATTAGCATTCTATCAAAAAGTAAAAAAATCTTAGGTCTGGACCTAAGTCCATCCTGCATCTTGTTTAGTTACCATATGATTTTAGTTTTGTACTTTAGCTACCTTTGTTTATTCAGGATAAGACTGCACTGGGGATAAGATAGCACCTACTTTTAAGGTTTTTATTTTACAGATCAGGCACATTACATTTTTCACCAATCATGATACTTTTAGGTATCACAGGTAACTAAATTGTTTTCTTTCTTTCTCTCTTTCTTTCCCTTTATTTTCTTTTTTTTTTTTTYYTGATGGCGTATTTATGGCCCATTTTGTTTCATCATCTGGGTTAGAGGGGTGCTGTTTCCAAACCTAATAACTACTCTGGTCTGAACTTCAGAGGAAGGAAAAGTTATTAGCATTATAGTCCAGCCAGCTGACTGGCTACTCTCAAACATGGATTTAAGTGTTTTCTTTTCCATATGCATTTTATACCTTTCAGGTGATACAGCTAACCTGCTTCCAGCAGCTTCAACAAGTAAACTTACTTAGCATGACATTCCTAGGCTATCTGAAATCTGWGTATGTCACAGGTCATACTGGGCACCTGAACATTATATACTGTCGTTGTCAAGATGGTCACGACACAAGGCAGAGACTACAAGCAGTCTCCCATTATTGCTAGTTGGTGGCTCACCTAATTCCAGGTGCCTTGATAGGAGAAAATCAGGTCCAGACCTCCCTGTGGCTTTCACAGGCCACTCTCAGCGACACCAACACCRCCTCCCCCACTACATCCCAGTAGGTCACTGTGGTAGTCGAGATGGTCAAAACACACAAACTACTTCCTTAAAAACCTCTAGGGGCTCCAAGTATCAGGACTTTATTATCTATAAATCTTTCATATCAATCAGAAAGCCTCACACCCTAACACCTTGCTATTTAACAGTCTCTATCTTATTTCGCAACGGTAGCTCCAAGCAGCTCTCAGGGTCTGCCCATTCATGCCAGCAGCCAGTCAGTTCTCCTTCTTCTCTCTTCCTTCTCACAGCACTTCACACAGCAGCAGCTCACTCCAGCCTGGCCCTGGCCCAGCCCCTGTCCTTGTCAGTTCCTGGTGCAAGGTCTTACCTTATCTGTCCCTTGCACCACCTCCTGTCCCTGGGTCTTCCCATCACAGCAGCAGGCTCTATCTGGCTCCAACTGAGCTGCAACTGCAACTGCAACCAAAGCCTTCCCAGCCAGGCCACTCTAGGATAATTAACACAGCTGCAATGCATCAGAGGCAAGATTACCTTTAGTACCAGCTTTTTGTTTCCCCACACTCTTTACCTATCTTACTACAATATACTTCAAATTATTATATACTTTGCAAATCATTCTAATCCATTATTTCCTATAAAATGATCAAACTATCTAGTCACTTTTCTATTTTATGTAATAAAAGGTGTTTTATGGGATTGCTTTCCTAAYTTTTTTTAATTCAACAAAACAGCAAGTTTGCCAGGTTTCTTGTAGCATGTGTAAATAATCAAGAATGGGATTTTTCTGTAGCCTTCATCTGTTAAAGTTACTACTGTTGTGCCTGAATTAATAACAAATCCATACAATTTACAGATACTTTCACATGTAACTGCATGAACTATATATCCTACCATTTTCAGTATACCTGTTTTCACTTGCAGGAAATGTTCCAATGCAAGGAGTTACAGAAATAATCTACACCCTAATTAAATCAATAAAATATCCATAGGGATAGATTAACCAACAGATATTCTTACATGAACACAAATATTTCCTTTTATCAAGCAAGTAACTTTATTCTGACAGAAAAAAAAAACCACTGACATTTTTACGGTACTATTTATTTTAAATGGGAAGTTATGGTTTCCCTGCTACTTAGGTCATTATCAGTATTTCACTTTACAAAACTGTTTTTGAGAACACCGAATTACATCATAACTGAGCACTTAAAATTAAGATGCAGAATAAATGAAGATATTTTGTTTTGCCACATTTATTGATAATTTTATGCTAGTGGTATGCTTACATTTTGAAGTTTCTACTTTAAAAAAAATCCCTAATAAATTTTGAATTTGCTTTAGTTTTTCTGAAAAGATAAATCTTCGTAATTTCCATTTTTCTTATYCCTATCAAATAAGGTGCTTTTCATCTATAAAATAAGAGCCACCAGCTTCCCACTTAAAAAAATGCTAACAAACCWCACAGCTATAAGGGAGAAAAATAGAGGGGAAATTATTTCTATTTCGAGCCTCTAGGAAGCATAATTTCAATATAATTTGCCTATGCCTTAAGTACATTCCCTTTTTCCATCTGAGTAATGGTGTGGTGCATTGACCTTGGCTGGTCACCAGGCACCCACCAAGCAACTCGATCTCTCACCCACTTCAATAAGGCAAAGGAGAAAATATGGTAAAAAATCTCACGGGCTGAGGTAAAGTCAGAAAGAGATCATTTACTAATTACCATCGCAGGCAAAAAAGACAGCTTGGAGAAATTATTTGATTTACTGACAATCAATAGCATATGGGGATAGTGAGAAATAAGAATAGATCTAAAAACACCTTCCGCCCCACACCCATCATCTTGGGCTCAGCTGCACTCAACTRTACTACCTCCTCTCTCCAAGTGACACAGGGAAGTGGAAAATGAGGGTTACAGTAATTTCTTAATGTTTTTTGTCTGCTGCTTCTTCCTCCTCCCACTCTTTTTCTGCTGCAGCATGGGATCCCTCCCATGGGATACAGTCTTTAATGACTTTCTCCAGCATGGGTCTTTCCCACAGGTCTGCAGTCCCTCAGGARCCAGCTGCTCCAGTATGGGACCCCCATGTGGTCACAAGCCCTGCCAGCAAACCTGCTCCAGAGGGGGCTCCTCTCTCCACAGGCCCATAGGCCTTGTCAGGAGCCTGCTCCAGCATGGGCTTCCCATGGGCTCACAGCCTCCTTCAGGCATCTTCCTGCTTTGGCATGGGGGTCCTCTATGGGCTGCAGGTGGATCTCTGCTCCACCCTGCCCCTCCACAGGCTGCAGTGGCACAGGTACCTAATCATGGTCTGCATCAAGGGTTGTAGGGAAATCTCAGCTGCAGCACCTAGACCGCCTCCTCCCTTGGCTTCGCTGACCATGGTGTCTTCAGGGCAGCTTGTTTTCTAYTTCTTCACTTCTCTCTCCTGGCTGTTTGCTCTGTGGCAGTTTTTACCCTTTCTGAAGTATGAAATTCCAGAGTTGCTACTGATGGGGCTGACTGGCCCAGCTTTGGCCAGAGAGAGGTCCATCCTGCAGCTTGTGGAAACTGGTGCTGTCTGACGTGCAATTTTTTTAGTGTCTTCTAACAGAAACCACTCTTGCAGTGCCCCCACTACCAAAACCTTGGTGTGGAAACCAAATACACAGAGCCAGGATGTGTTTTTGGCAGAAGGTGTTTCCTCTATGAAGCACAACCACAGTTTCCTTCTGTTCTTACCCAACCTTTTTCATGCTTGTGCTCCTGCTGAGGTATCTCTAAGAAGGAAATATAGCTATAAAGCTAAAAGGTTCTTTAGAAGTCCTCCAGTTAAGCAACTAGATTAAGGAAGAAATGGCAGGAGCAGGGTGTTGTTTGGTGTTGGTTTGTTGATTTGGGGTTTGGGGAGTTTTTGKTTGCTTTGTTTTGTTGSGGTTTTTGGGGGCAGGGGTGTGTTGGGAGTTTTGTGGAGAAGGATTATTTTTCAATATTTTTGCCTCAGTAAACATTCATGCTTTTGTAGATTTGCATGTGGTCATGCCATGAGGCTGCTACCTCCCAGCWGAGAACCATTGCAGGATGTGTCCTGATGTGGACAAAGCAGCAGAAGTTCTATGAGTTCCCCAGATCAAAGATCAAGTTCTGGATCAAGTTCAGTACAGAGCATTTTGGGGGTTTTTTTTTGGTGGTTTTTTTTTTTTTTTTTTGGTTGAATGAGTCAGACAAAGATGGGAATTAAAAAATAAAGAAATAGTGAAATAATAAAGCCACAGAGAGAGCTGTAACAAGGGGCTGGCTACAGAAACCAAATGTCAAAGAGAACATTGCCAAGAGTCAATAAATAAATAAATGAATAATRTATATAGAGAGAGTTATACTTCAAGCCAAACCATTATGCTTAACACTTTTTAAAAATTGTGTCCTATTCAGCTTTGCTTCACATTCTTACTGCAATGGATTGTTTGCACATTTAATTAGAGAGTCTTTTTAAAACGTAATAGCAAGTAGGTATCCAAATTAAAAAACCAAAAAAGGTAATAGTATTATGAAAGCCATTAGAGTAACTGAAATTAAAAACATACACAWTTTTTTTTCAGCAAAACCACATCTTTTTTGTCAAAAGGAAAAGTATATTTAGCTTTTATTGTAAGAGCAAATTAAATTAAGCTGTGTTTCTGAGTTCTGGAAAACTTTTAAGGTAAAAACCATACTTGTTGAGTTTTATTTGTTTCATGAACCTGTTCTAATAGCTGTGGCAAGTGGGAGGTTACAGTTTCACTATCTTTCCTACATTTCAAGTAGAGCGTGTTGTAAATCAGTGTTTATTTTCAGAAGCAACAATTTTGATAGATTTTGCACARATCTTAGGTTGAAAGAGATAAAATGACTATATGATGTTTTTAAAGTCAGGTCAGCCTTCACACTTGTAAATCAAATGGCAACAACAGCAGCRGCAACAACAGCAGCAGCAACAAAGAGAAGGAGGAGAGAAGGGAAGGAGAAAAAATGAGCAGCCTAGAACAGCATTGGCATGATGAATAACAAATTCTGTGCCTTAAGTGTAAAAGAAAGGTCCCAGAGAAACAGCTGTGGCTATATTTATTCAGCTTGTTCAGTGGGCAGACCTGAGCAGGTTTCCAGGCTCATGACACTGGTAGTCATTCCTTTCTACATTCACTTTTTATCCTCAAAGGGAAAGGCAAGGCAGCTGACAAGGTACCCAGTAGAAACAGTAAGGAGACAGATGGAGCTCAAGGCTGACTTTGTTCCTTCATCTATATTTTTAGTTTCMCCCTCCCTGCTGAGATGTGATTCTTCTGCCTGAATAGGTCTAGGTATGTCCCTCCAGCCACRGGGGAATTGACATTCTGAAGAGCAGGACTATGGGACCTGGCTTTTCATTGCAAGATCCAGTCAATTCAATGAGGATTTTTAGTGCCACAATGTCTGAGGAGTTGTCCTGCAGCCTTCTTGGGCATCTGGAGCCAGTCACTGAAAAGCTGCTTAGGAATTTTAAATCACACTTTTAATAAAGATGTTCCATATTTGCCTTACTAATGCAAATAATACACAGTGCTTCTGATACTGCCTCTCTTAGACTCTGCGCTTTTTTGGGTGATTTAATGAGTGGAAGAACTSCTTCACTATTTTTTGAGAAAAAACCTTCTTGCATTAGTCGGAAAGTATGTCTATAAATTCTGTTTTAAGGAATAATTTCTGAATAAATCTTACATTTTTAAAATGACAAAAGATAAAAGAAGTAATTATTTCTGGTATTTTGAGTCATCTCATCAAGCACTTTCAAAATGAGGATGCAATCTACACTTAGGCTACCAAAAGTATTGTTGTGAATAAATAAACTCCCTATCAAATTGCYCTAAAAAAAAAAAAAGTATATGTTTTGAAAGCCTGATCCTGAGATTTTTCCAGCCTAAAAATTTACCATGGAGTACCTGGAAATATTTTGGTGTTCAGCTTTAAAAACCTGGTTTTAGTTGTCCTAATAGTTTGTTCCTGTCTTTCTTCCATCCCTTGCCCATATTACAGTGCATTTGAACAAAATATCCCCAACCTATCAACAAAACAAAACTCCCAGATAATCAGATAAAAAATAACTATGTGTTCTTGTTTGGAATACTTCTTTTTTATTAGTTTAATATAGTTGTCAGTAGTATACTTACAACGACAGAGGTGTAATTAAGAATGAAAAAAAATCTGAAGTTTGAAAGAGTGAAACTATGYTGAAAATTAAGTATATTATTAAAATGAAATACTTTGACATTAGGACAGATAGTCCAGCTTTTAGGATTTATTTTAAAGAAAGAATATATAACCTTTGTTTTGAAGTCTGAATAATTTTGTATACATATATATACGTATATATATATATATATATATATATGTCATGAATACATAAGACTCTGGTATAAATAAATAAATTTAAATTAAAATAAAAGCAGAAATTTGCATTTATGCAAAAGATTTTGATCTCAGGTTTTCAAGTATTTTTGTGCCCTGAGAGTTGATAGAGTTCGAAAGAGAGGCAAGGCCAAGCAGCTGCTTTGAAGAGTTATTTATTCTTTTCTTATCTYTAGAAGTTCTCTCAGTCCAGCATAATGTTCACAGGAAGCCAGAAAAGCAGAATCTGACCCTCCTACAATGGCACCTGAACTTTTATAATCTAAACTACATTAACAATGTTTTTCTTTAAGTACCAATAACTATGACCCATGTGAGACAGTGAAATGTTACCATAACCCAATCAAGAAAATGCCACCACCACTGCAAAGATGGAGGGGAAGAAGAGGCAGGAAAAGGACAATAGACACACCCAAATTCCTCCATCTTTGCCCCATTCTACCTATATACTAAAATATAAAAATTCTATTTTTCACCCTGTGGCTTAACAATAATCATACTAATTAAAYTCATGTGGTCTACATCTCCTCTTTTAGGCGTGGCAGCTTTTTCCAGGGGGTTAAATCAAACATAATTATTTTTGATTGTGGCTCAAGACCCCCAGGGGTCAGGGGTACCCAAAGGGGTGACCCAGGTTCCCACATTTTGACTTAGCAACTTTTTGACCAAGAAGTAATTTTGATAACTCTGAATGAATATGAGAATTATAATATTTTGGAAAAAAGAAAACACTTTCACTAACACTTGCAGGTAGTGAATTCTCAGAATAAATAAGATAGGTAGACTATTTCAGGTCCCTCTTGATCAGTTCCAGACTTTGCATTTACTGTTTGTACTTGGCCAGTTGCTACTTCATAGCAAAGGTGAGAAAGCCCTTGCCTGGTAACCACTGACTGATACAACCTGTACACCTTGCAATAATTCAGTATTTTTCAAAATCTTAAAGGCCGCAYTAAAMAAATGGATGAAGCTAKGTAAGTGACTTTCAGAGAGGTAAAATTAACTCAAGAGGTTCAGATGTCTCAGATGTGCAGTCTTTTGAGAATGAAGAGACATYCTCATGTAGTTATTATATTTTGCAAAAGATTTCACTGAAAAACACAGTATTTCTTATAAAAAATACCTCTAAATCAACTTTTTTGTCTTTAACACCCAATGTATCAGATTCCTTCTAAGTTTTTTTTTTATTTTATTCTGAGAAGAGTCAGCTGAAATCCACAGCCAAGGTACATAAGTTCTTCTTTTACATACTTTGAATTATAGAGTGTTCTTTAGGAAATGCTTGCCAACATTAGAGTTTCCAAGAGCACCAATAAATTTTTCAGCTATAAAGCAAGGAACTTTTCTTCATGAYGAGTACAACTTACTATTTTAATATTATCACTTCATATCTGACCTAATTAAATTCCATCATATAATACTTAAGTTATAGCTGTATAACCCCTCATGTAAAGTGCTAACATAAAATCAATCCTGAGGTTGATGTTCACTATTACTGTTGGCTGGAAACATAGACAGAATGTATTTCAAAGAATAATGCTCCAACAGAACAGAAACCTTTTTAGTGTTGATTCTGATGACCATTGCAACACAATGGCTTCTTACTCCTGGGAAATAACAGAATAAGTCTCTGACATACCTAATCAGAGACATCAGAAGAAGACAGTAAGAAAAACAAGTAAGGTAAATAAGACTGTAAGGATTTGTCGCTTGTTACAAATGAGGAAAAAAAATTATTGTTCAACAATATTTTGGGGTTTTGTTTTTGTTTTTTAGTTTTTTCCCTGAGAATTTCTGTAAAAACTGTCTTAAAAAAAAAAAAAAGCAAATAAATGGCAAAACCACAGAAGCTATTGATTTTCTGTTAGTTCCATTCACAGCTTCTGTGCAACAAAGGTGGTAAGGTCCAGAATTAACAGCTTTCTGTTAAGATGGCAGCTAGTTAGAACCAGAGGGTGCTTGAGAGGCATTRTAGGTACCAATGTTGCTTATCTCTTTCATCAGAAACATTGTAAATCCCCAGATTTTCCTGCTGGTCTGACTACTTTAAAACTGGTGACATCTTCAGGATACCACTGAACTCAGGCCTCCCTGCTGTTTCACTGGAAACCTTGAAACCTTGAAAGTCTTGGATAAATCCAGTGTCCTAAGGATTAGGAAGCTGCTGCTCCACCAGAAGCCAGTCTGTCCTCAAAGTCCTAATCTGAATGTAAATTGTTTAGATTTCTCAATAATTTTCCTTATTACTTATCATCATAAAAGAGGAAAGCTTGCTTCTGAGTAACCCTGACTTCTGCAGCTGAACAGTAACTTGCTAGAAATTAAAGGCAGGTAATGTACCACAACATCAAGTCTTGCATCAAACTTCACAAAATCCATTTGAACAAATTTTTGCTTGGAATAAAGAAAAAATTCAAAAGTAAGAKACAAGAATTATTTTTAATTTGTCCCATTATATTTGTCCCATTATATATGCAAGGGAAGATCTTGCTGTTATGAGGTGAAATATGTGTGTATTTCTAGCATTAATATGTGGTTTTCTTACTTCTGCACTGATATTCAAGTTCATAATGTATCATTTTAATATTTATTTTTATTTTATTTACATGTTTAAATAAATAGTGCCTGAAATAGAAATGCAGAACTAACACATGCTATTTCTCTGGGTAGTCAATAATAATGTTTAGGCACTTAAATGCCCTGTGGACTATTATCAGTACATAAGAAAACATGAAAATGTATAATTTTCTGACACAAACATTTAATGCTGTAGATTGSAGGAAAATGTGTTTTTCTGTAAATACAGATGAAACAAAGTAAATACCCTGAAAATCACTTCAGTACATGGACTACAAGCAAACTACTCCAAATATGAAAATAATAATTGAAAATTCTGTTTCAAGTAGTAGGAATATTGTTGGGTGCTGTATAGCTCTGCACAAAACTTATGATTAATTTCCCTATCTTCTTTCTTTCACATACACACACTTACTTCTAGTTTCTTAAGGTTTTCTAGAACAGAATATATAAAATGGGTAGTTATGAATTAACACCATAAATTCTTTCCAAGCCTCCCACATATTGCAGGTCAGGATTCTCCTGTTTTGRCCCTGAGATTGGCTCAGCTGGCCAGAGCACAATGCTTATAACACCAAGGTTGTGTGTTCAATCCCTGTATGGGCCAKTTACCTAAGACCTGGACTTGGTGGGTCCCTTCCAGCTCGGAATATCCTTTGAAATTGTGAAAATACTGCATTCTTTATGCAAGAGGCCTCAGTAGATTATTTTTAGTAACTTTCCTGTCACTTTTAATTTCATATACATTTTAACCATTATGTTTTCTCCAGYAGTAACTTCCACAACTACAAGGACACATTTTGAAACTGCCTTGCTGTTATTGAATTTTTTTTCCTTGCTTTTGAATGGACAACCTGTGCCATCTTACCTTCAACACACAYCAAAGACAGCAAAGAATTCCATTATTTATTCCCTCCGTTGTGTCATCTCCTGTTCCTAATTTAAAGCCTTCTCACTTATCCTTTTCTGCAATGATGATCACAGGCAAGTGGAACTATGAAACCAGGATAAAKATTCTGACATGATTAGCCCAATCAAACCTCAGTCTGAAAGAAATACAATCAATCTCTACAACTCTACTAAGATTTTAATGCCAGAGGTAAATTTGCTGCATGAAAAATGAATATGAAYTATGAACATGAATAGCTAGAAATAAATAAAAAGTTTTCATACCATAACAGCTGTTTCAAATTATCTTCCAACAAGTGCAGACACAAATAACAAATAAACAAAGCTAACACCTTTTTAAAAAAAATCAATATGGTTGTAAAAGGTAAAAGATTATGTAGTTCCTAAAGTAGTGGAGGAATAAAAATATTCTAGCTTTACATCAAAGTYTTRTAARTGTTTAAAGATGGGAACCATTTTGCTATGTTAATTTTATATAATCTGCATCATTATTATTATTATCATTAWTGTTATTAATGCTGYTACAAATAATCCACTGTTAGTCTGTTTTTTTATCACTAAAAATTCATGATCCCAGAGGCTACTAGAAGATAAAGATACATTTGTAGAGATGTTCAAATTAGAATTGCCTGTAAAAGAATTGCTTTGCAAGTAAATGAAAGAGTTCACCTTTCAGGTATTTTWATTTGGCAGTTCTTATGAGCATTAAACTCAACTAAAAAGAAAAACAAAACCAGTAAATAAAACAAAGTGATAAAAGGTGTTCTTGAGTTTTATGTAAGACATAAAAATTATCAAAAAAGTACTTAATACCTATATTTTATTTGCTCCAATATCCTCAGATTTAGTCCAAACATACTCTTTAATGGTTTTTGTGGGAGGAAAATCAGCTCTGGTTTATAGCCTGTGCTGCCAACTTTGAGCCTGAAGGAAATTTTTACAGCTGAGTTATAAACTCCTAAATATCAGCATTTATAATGGCAAGGCTGACAGACCTTTAATTTCAACACTAGCCAGTGACAGTATAATAATTTGAAAAAGATAATAATTTCACTGAGGTCAAAATCAAGTTTAAAAAACTGTGCCTGGATCTTGCTAGCCCACAAGTGCACATATATATCCTTAATTGCAACCTCACCTAATTTAGGAGTGCCTAAGAAAATATAATACTTTGATTTTTTAACTATATCATTATACCCAAATATTTCCATGTCCTGACATTTTCTGGCCAGACTATAGTCAAAATCCTGAATGTGTTTTTTATGTAATCTTGACTGCTTGGTTTTGGATCTCCTGCTATTTATTCTTCTGCTTCCTTTCTGTATAAATAAAGCATATGGTAATTTATTGAGTAATTAAGAGTTATAAAACATGTAAGTCACACACGCATTTAGTCATAAAAACACCCTCTTCTTTACTACATCATGTGGCATAATCTTATTGATGTTACTGCCATTTTTCCTTCCACAGCTCCCACACAACTTTCTAGTTTCCCCCTCATTTCATCGCCTCCAGGGTAGTGAGCCTAAAAGCATCTTAGGTGAGGCAATGCCCTGTCTGGCTCTTGGAGAGCTGTAATGATGTTCTGAATGCTGGCAGAAATATCAAACATAGATCTTACTAATAACCTCTAGCCCCCTCAGCCACAGCCATTAAAGAAAGATTCAAAGAAGATTTCCTAGCTGTCCCTAACCATATGAAACATTCTTCTCTGCCAATAAAATAAAATCTGACACCTCGAGTGTCTCTGTGCATTTTTCCAGGGAATAGATGTTTTTTTTGAGGGACCCCAGTTTACTCATTAGGARTGACACCTCTGATTATGGACTGACTTGATGTTACTTGTCTCAGCCATCAAAAGATAAAATGCAGACAAATATTTTTTTTTATTATAAATAACACAAACACACAAAGCATATATTTATAAAAGGCATATATTTATAAAAGACATATGTGGTTTAATGAAGCAATGCTTCTCCTAGTCTACTTACACCAAGATCTTACCTAAAAGATACCTCTACATGTATTCAGTTGCCTTGTTGTGCACAGAGTCCTGGACTTTGCAGGTCAAGGACGCTTCCTCTAGCAAACCTGAGAGGTAGTAGTGCAAGGAACTTGAACAATTGTAATACTTTTCTTTCCTGTTAACATGTTATTTCCCTTTTCCCTTCTTTTGGGTTTTGATTTTTCTTATCCCAGTTTAGGAATAATTTGTTGTTGTTTTGGGCATATTGTGGGATTATTTTTTTGTCAGAAGGAGGGATTTGGTTTTTTTCCCCCATGGAAACTTCCTTTCCAGTGCAAATCTTTCTTTAAATGAAAATACATTGTATGGTCATACTAGATGGGGAAATTTATCACACCTTTCTTTAAAAGGTTTTCAACATTCCAAGAGATCAAAAGGCTTTAAAAAGCAAGACTACCTGTTTTTATAACATTATTAAATCATTCTGTTTTGATACTTGACTGACTTGAAAATACTAAAGTGTAAAGCAATTTCCTAGACAACCCTATAAGTACAGGTGTATTTATTGGTATGGTTTAGTTTATTGAGAAGAATGTTTTTTGCTACATTTTGGTGAGGGTGCTGCATTTTTTGGTTTGGATTTGGTTGGGTTGTTTTTTTGTTGTTTTTTTTTTTTTTTTTTTTTCGGGTTTTTTTTTTTTTTTTTGGAGCATTACAATAGGTGTTTAAAGGGCATTCAAGCTCTTCATTAACATTAGATAGTTTAGGATACATCTAGATTTCAATCAGGTCACAYGGAACTAGAAATAATATACTAGAGTTTGCTTATGCTTTCTCAGACCAGTTGTAAGACAATGAGACACACACAAAATAAGAATCTGGACTAAAAAAACTGATAATAAGGCTGCATATCTCCTCAAATGCATCCACTGCTGTGGCTGGCAAATGAAAATTAGATTTTTTTGCTTTGGGAGAGCTGGCTCCAAAGTCTATATGATTTAAGTGAATGTCTAAGGTTTTCAAAGGTACAAACCAAAACAGTTGAAATTGATGGACCTCTGTAAATTATTGGCACTGTGAAATTTCATTCTTAGGGAAATCCTTTTATGGTTTGTCACATTTTCAATTTTTCTACTCATCCAATCACCTGCTGTTGAGACTTGCAAAAAACTTCAATGAGCCCCAACCTGCCAGGTTTCTCTTTTTTTTTTTTTTTTTTTTTTTTTGTTATTAAAGGTAACTTCGAAAAATTCTGTTGTATAAATAAAAATTAAATGTCAAAAAAGATTATAAAATAGTCATTACAAAGTTATTGACTGAAAAATTGTGGTCTCAAACAGAAGTCTCTTCTGAATAAACAGGTTAAGGAAATCAGATATGTGTACCTTTGTCTTAGATTCAGGGACAGGTTAAAATACACAGGCAAGCTATTTCAATTTTCACCACTTTTATTTTTATAACAGAACTATTTTAAGCATAAAAAAAAAAAGAACAAACTTCCTTTAAAAGATTTTAGGAAGCTTCTGTGACATTACAAACTTGTGTGAGGTACATGTACTCTTCACCCACAGAACAAATACGCTTGCTCAGACAATGCTTATTTTTAAGATAAAAGAATTGTCAGTAGATACTAGAATGTAGTTAATGAAAGCAGATTTGCTTTTCTTTTACATTTTGGGTACTAGGATCTCATTTAGAAAATGTCTGTTCTGCAGATTWTTCCTGCCTTTTCTTCCATTTCTTGCCCATATTGCTTTGCATTTGAGCAAAATACCCCCAACCAATCAATTAAACAAAACTCCCAGATAATCAGATCAAAAWTAACTATGTTCTTATTTRGACTATTTTTAAAATTAGTTTAATATGATTTCTAACTGAGAATATATCTGTCTAGAAGAATGTGGGCTGAATTCTTCCATATGAAAGTCAGCTTTTTTCATTACAAACCTATTGAAGRCAGAAAAATTGAAATAAACTAAACACACATCTTGTAATTGCTTACACTTATTTATACCATTAATTGATGCCAGTGGGGTTATTCCATCTCATAAAAATTCTGCTTGAAATTTTGTGTACTGAAGACAGTATTGGCAAGTGTAAACATGAGGAAACAGAGTTCACTTTTCTCATCAAAGAACATCATTCCTATGTCCCTAGTAGATACTGGGCAATTTCTACTGCTGTCAATCTATCACCTTTCAAGTGTATTAAACACACAGTTAGGAAAGGAAAAAATAATCATAAAATTTCTACTGAAAACAGCAACTGCATTAAGCAAAAGCCTTCATGACCTTTTTTWACATTTTACAAAGTACAAACTTTCTTCTCAGTACGAGAAATAAATATTGACTTTAATCTAAATATGCTTCAAATTTCCAAAYTCTTGGCTTGTGCTGTCTCTGTGCAAGCTGTTCATACCTAAACTACCTTTTAAACCACCCATAACATCTCTACTTTGAGCATATAGTCCTCAATTTCAATCTAAAATTTTAGTATTTTCATGCTATTGAATACAATTCTTTTGTGGCACATAATGCTTCATTGTATTCAGTTAATATAACCTAAAGTGAAATGGAATATTGGTGAATTAATATTCCATTAATAAATAGAGATGATAGAGAGGTTTGGAAGGATAAATATTTCTCTAACATATTCAAATTCAGACAATCTTTATGTACTTAAAGTGTAATAGTTTCTAAAGTCAGTGTGATGTCAAAGATCACAGCTTTGGGCTCTGCTTACTTTGACAAYGCAGGGTAAACAATGAAGCAGCCTTTGACAGCTTACTTGGTTTSAATGAGCATTCATGTTTCCAAAGCTGGTCCTGATTTGTAAGTAGATTTCTCATGTTCTCTGGCAGTGCTAAGGGTTGCATACCATTACACATTAAATGGAAAGGTGAAGACTAGAAATGAGGATATAAATGAAAATCCAGAGTGAGATGTCTAGTTATTATGAGATATCTATTTACTGTTCAATGTCTCTAAATTTTGTATTTATATTCATAAATTGATAAAGATAAATTCAGTCTATTTACTCAATTGCTCTTTGGACTCTCAGTTTGAAGTAAAGATCTTCAGCATCATTGCTGAACTCCTTAGATGCATAGAGATTAACAGGCAACTCTCTCAAAAATAATTCCTGGCCTAGTCTCTTTCCCAGTCTGTACACTGATACTGTCTGACAAATTGCTGGCTGGCCTAGGACAAAACTGCCAGCAAGCATGTTGGACAATTTTAATTCTTGTTTCTTCTTAGTTTAGAGAGTAGACACAGCTTAAGGAAGGTGCTGTAGTGTTTTTCTGTATGACTTCAGAAACCTAGGGAATACAGATTTTTCATGTTATATTTTCTGATATATATATCTTCTAACAAAACAAGACTGTGGYATTTCAAGAAAACACTTCTTCATATTTATTAATTACATTAAATACATAAGAGTGTCTGATTTACTGTTATATTTTAAATTGAGTAYTGTTTTCAGCAAAAACACCTCAAACCAGCTAGAAAACTGAGTCTAGTGAGAACTTCTCTTCCTCTTTTTAATTCTTGGATAACAGACTCAGGGCAGAGCTGTGTAGAAACTAATCATAAAGAATGTGCTGGGAATACTTCCAGAAGACTTCCTGGCTGTGACCTGACTCCAATTCAAACTACATGAAAATCTGCTGGGGACAGCCTGAGCTATCACTGTCACACAATCACACACACTCAGRAGCTTAGAGATGTACATTAGGGAGAACCTGCTCCTGAGGGACTTCAAGTCTCACTACTCAAGTAGAAGCATGGGAATGTTCATCACTTCTCTGCAGCCAAAACATATGAGAAGTCGCATTCCAATAAAAGCAAACTGAACATTTGCCGTATTTGTTTTTCTCTTTTCTGGACAAAAGGTGAGAATGACAATTAAGTTCTATTCTGTGGCAAAATAAAGTACATTTCAACTAGAAGTGTAAACAGAGGAGTGTATTTMTTTAAATTGCTTGTGAAATACACTTATCTTTTTTGGACCACGTTTAAAAATAAATATATAACGAGAAAGAATTCACTATTGATCTGTATCACTATAGATCCATCTCTAAATATCACTGTTAAACTTTTGCTTACATGAAGGTTTGAAAGTTAGAAATTTCTACAGAAGTTACTATTGAATTATCTGGGCTGTCAGCTACAAGTGCATGTTCACTTGTATTCACATGAATGCTGCTAGAGATTTAGTAACTGGTGATAGCAGAACATCTCCAAAAAAAAAAAGAGTGAGTTTTCTTTGCCAAAATAAATCAGAAAGGGTCGTGTCTTCCAAGTGTGTAAGTTGTTGTAACTCAGTTAAAGTCAATGGGTATTGAGCATATTTTGCGAGTATGGGATTTCATCCAGTTTGTTTCTTCATTCCTTCAAACAAAGATCCCTTCAAAGTCAGGAAAGAGAAATTTGCAAATAATTGAAAAAAAAAAACAAAACCTCAAGGAAAGCAACAAAAAATAACTTAGTTTTTCCTTTGGTACAAGGAACTTTTACAGCATGTTTGATAGCTAATTGAACATAAAATTTATGTAGTAAATTTGCTTTAGAACAGGCATTTATCTTCCCTACTGAATTGTAATCAAAGGACTGAAGTGTGTATTCCAACCATGATTACTGCTTTCTAATAACTAAAACACATTTTATACATTATKATTTAGAGACCTAGGAGGCATTTTGTTGAGGTTTTGCTCCAAATAACAGACATGTACTTTTTCCTTTTTTTTTTTAATTTATATAATGTCATCCCTGAAAGCAATTAGTCAATGAAATATTTGCCGTGAAAGTTGGGTAAATATTGAGCTCAAATGAATGCCTCCAACCTAGGCATTCAGAATCAGATCKTATTTAAGCTCAGTATGGTATCAAGATCCCTGTTACACTTAGTTACAATTATTTATATGAWTTTGTTACTTGTTCATTTACATTTGTAGCTGATCAAAATTTTGATTCATCATTACACACCAAATGACAGCCAAACACAGGCATTACTTGGGTTAATATATAATTAATTGAGAATGAATATTAAAGAAAACACTCTTTCATCAATGTCTGGGACATAGATGGGCTCATATTTGGCCTGTTTCTATTATAACAGATCAGAAGCCCTCATGATATTGCAGAAGCTCAATATATGCACTTTCCTCATACCTCTACCTTATACACTATGTTTTATTTCACGTAATTAATATAATATTTATACCATGGTAAATTTAGAGCCATATAGTTATAAAAAAATCAGGTTTTAAGCTGATTTTATCAAGATTATGATAAAGCAGTATAAAAAAGAGGAGGAAAATATTAACTTGTCTAAGATACAGTGGAAATTTATGCAGCCACAAGCTGTCTGTAATAAATGTTAATTGATTACAATTTATATTTTTGGTCTTCTTCCCAGAGACTCCAAGCTATTAATCTGATTTGTACACAGCCAGAATACTGTAACAATTTCTAGTCACTAAAAGCCTTAAGGGGAATTCAAATCTGTTGGAATAAATGTAATAGCTTTATCCACCTTGAAGCAGGGAGTAAGGCAGAGAGGGAAAGGAAACAAAACAGAAGTTTTAAAATCTTGTTTATACTTAATAAATTTTAATAAAAGCCTGATGAGAATGTATGTTGTATACWGTGCTGCTAATGGAAAGCTGGATGCAACAATACAGTAAAGGGTTGTATATCAAGCAAATGGCCACCTGTGGTAATTGTTGAACGTTTTACTATAAGCAGTACTCATATACAGTATTGCAGATAATTTTAAACCCTATTGARTCAATATCAATATCCAAATGTTCTGCTTGGTGTGCAGTCCTTGGTATCTCCAGTAGGCTGARATAGCTGAAATAGCGACATGCCTCATTCTGATCTCATGCATTTTATCTTCATACACAGTTGTAGAAGAGATCATCACTGATCATGGAATCACCTCAGAGTCTTATATATAGCTCAGAGTTCTTCCTTCTCAATGATAATTGTCTCTCTTTCCTCTTTAGTGGCTTTTAACTGAAGTTATACGTGCTGCAGTATTTTTGTCCAAACTAACTGTTTATGTCTCAAGGTTCTCAAAGTTTAAAAATGCAARCAAATATTAGCACTAATAGTTATTTATCAGTAATGTGAATTTCTCAAAAGGTTTGGGTTGGGTTTTTGTAGTTGGTTATTGGCTTGTTGGTTGGCTTACTATTTTTTTACTTAATATTTTCAATGAATGTTTCCACTCTGAAACAAGATGATCAATTGCATGTGAACATGATCAATTTAGTGAAACTAAATGTTAACTTTGCCTTTTCCCATTTTGTATATGTGGATTTCCTGCAAGTGGCTGTCATTTTATCTAGCTAACACAATTATTTTATTTTTAATGTAAATGAAAARCACAGAACCTCACTGCACATTTACCAGCCTGGTCTATTCTCCTTTGCTCACAGAATTTAAACAGTAAGTTCAAACCTGCATTTGATACCAACACTCAGCAAAAATCTACTTTCATTATCTGTAGAAAAGAGGATTATGGGTTATTTTTTTCCTTTAAACCTGTGACAATGATACAGAAGGAACAGCACCGGTCTAAGAAAGTATTCAGGGATGAGGTGCAGTTTCTCAGAGGAAAWGATGATGTGCAGCAGTAGTCCTTGGGTACTTGCTCTGAGGTGTTGAGAGGCACTAGCTCCAGCCATAGCTGTCGGGCAATGAAATGCTAATCTAAATAATAAATATAAATACTTCCTGTCAAGCATGAGGTGAGCAAGACATCCCCAGGGATGAAGGGACAAAAAGAAGCTTGTTGGTTTTGTTGACAGGAAACAACTGAAAAACTAGTCTTCTGTTCCTCAGACTGACCAATTTAGTCGGAAAGTAGTGGGAGGTCAATTTCCTTCTCATTTTAAAAATTTTCTCATTCATCTCTTTTACGTCATGAAAGAATGAGTTGACTTGCTCTCTCATTTGGGATGTAATGGTCAGGGTGAACGGCAAATTAGGGGGSTGCTGGTGTTGCTCTACTCTGCAGAGAGAAATGAGAAAATAATTTAAAGAATAAATGGAGAAAGAAAGAACATGTTAACATGAGCTTAACAAACCAAGATGATGAGAGCATTTTCTTTAGAAAGGAAGCAGYTTGCATTCACTACAGTTCAAGGTCTGACCCATCACAACTGTTCCCAGGATAGAAGAGGTGACCAACAGCAGCCTGAGCTCTCCTCAAAATTCCAGTGAACCYAAGAAAAGCATCCAGGTCTTCTGCAGTCTACCATAAGAGTGTCATGAGTCATTTCCTGTTARAAAGTCTAAATGAAGTTGAGATTTCATCTCAATWTARGCTTCAAGAAGTACCTTGTTCTYGTTAAACAGATAAATTGAAAGGGTAAGTGCTGATAGAGAAATTTTGAAAACAGAAGAATGAAAATAAAAAAAAATGAAACATATAAGCCTTTAACTAAGTAGACAAACTTCAAACTTTTACAACACAGACAGGAATTCTTTTACCTGTTTAACTTGCCAGATAAATTTTAGGTATTGCCTCATACACTACAGCCTGTTGTTTCTGATGTGTGAGTAGACTATCTCTGCTTCCAGCATGTGTTGTCCTAATATTAGAGATCACATATACCTATGTTTTTCTAAAGAAAATGCTTAATTGTCTTTATCAGCTTTCTTAGGATTCCAGTCTATTGATTAATTACAAAGGCCCATGTTGAACATAGTTATGCATATTCATGGCAATAAGAATGGTTTAAAAGAATCTGGAAAAACACGTCACAGTGAGGTTGCCCACAGAATCATTAAACATGAATCATCCTTGGGTGCCTACTCAAATTTAATTAGTGGAATGTAATTAGCATCTAATTATAATATCCCATATGAAAAATCTTGGCTGCTTTTTGCTATATTCTAGCCAAAATGGGACAGGAAGCGCTGCAAGTCGTAAGACGCTCTTCTTCTGGCCAAAGAATGAATCCAAAAATATGCTTGCTTACTTTCTTGGATTTCACACTTACTGTTTTCATGTTATTATCTGAGTAATCATTGGGTGGTAGCAAGAATCCAAAGTGGTTAAATAAATAACTACTAGAATAATGTAGTAAGTACAACCTTAGCAACCAGAGTAACATAAAGTCAGGACCACCCTGGAGGTGTCACCGTGGAGACAAACCCCCAGTGGTGCATGACTGCTTGGCCACAGGAAACCCTTTCTATGACAGAAATAGCTTAGTGATCTGTGTAAATTATAAAAACAATACAATCAATCCAGTGAGTGCCAAAGTATTTWAAATATGAATATAATTTTTTAAAGGATTTGGGCAATTTTATCCAATAAACTGACAGTGCCATTGATATCTCCCCTTGCTCAGACAGGGTGAAGGAAGAAGAAATCACTTTGAAGGTAGATTAAAAGAAACAGGAAAGGTGAGAAAAACAGAGGCATAGTGGATAACAACAGAGAAAAAGAAATTACATTTAAAAAGTTAATTTTTTTTGTTTTATTGTTTTATTGTTTCCATTAAACTGGAGTCTTAGAGAGCATAGTTTAATAACTGYTCCCTGCATGATATATAGGAAAACAAATAACATGCTACTAAAATGAATCATTRTATTCTAAGATAATGAAGAATTGTCTGTCAGATTTGGGTGACAAGRTTTTGGCAGCTACAGGGTGGCTTTCTGTGAGAAACTGCTAGAAATTTCCTTCATGTCCAGCAGAGGCAATGCTACTCARCTGCCAGCTGGATCTGCCAYGAGCCAAGGCTAAGTCAAGCAGGAMTGCTGACAGTGCCTCTAGTACAGCAAATAAGGGAAAATCTTRCTGGACAGAAGCAAGTACAGTCAGAGAAGAGTGAGGAATGTATGAGAGAATCAGCGTTGCAGACACCAAGGTCAGTACAGGAGGACAGAAAGGAGGTGCTCTTAGTCCTGAGAGCTGAGATTCCCCTGCAGCCCATGGTGGGACAGGATGCRCCCTTGGAGATCCCTGGGAGAACCAGTAGCCACTTGCAGCCTCTGAAGGACCCCCAGCTGGTGCAGCTAAATGCCTGAAGGAGGCTGTGACCCTGTGGGTAGCCCATGCTCAGGCAAGGCCCTTGAAAGACCAGTGGACCTGTTTAAAGAGAAGCCTACTCCCAAGGAGATTTGCTAGCAGGACTTGTGGTTGTGTGTGAAACCCACCCTGGAGCAGTCTGAAGGACTGCTTCCCTTGGAAGGGACCACACTGGARCAGCYCATGAAGAAYTACAACCTGGGGGAAGGACTCACACAGTCCTYTACAGACTGTCTCCCTCTCTGTGGGAGAGATCCCATACTAGAGCAGGGGAAGAGTGTAACGGGTTCTCTTCCTGAGAATGAAGGAGGGACAGTGACAACATTTGCCCCTTTTCTTTTTCTGATGAATGGAGGATGTTGAGAATCAGGAATTCCTGATCCCAGCTAAGCTGGGAAAGAAGAAAGGGTAGGCAGAAGATGTTTTCAAGACTTGGGTTTACTTCTCATTATCCAACTYTAATTTGAATTATTAGAAATTAAAATAATTTATTCAATTTGAGTCTGTTTCATCTATGACAGTAACTGGATAGTGATGACTCCCTACCCTTCTCCCAAACCACAAGTCTTTTGCTATATTTTTTCTTCCATGTCCAGTTGAGGAGGTGAGTGATGTAGTGTCCTTGGCTGGTGTCCAGCMATGTAAACCTACAATAATCACCATTCCATTCGCATGAAAAGAAACATAGTTTCCCACAAACCTTCAATTAATTGTATGAATGCTTAGTTCCCTATTCCTGGAATCTAGTTTAGAGTTTTGATGTTGATTTCTCACTGCTGATAGATTGAGGAATTCATCCATTTATTTGTTTGTGGGGTGTAGCTGCTTTCATTTGTTACAAGTAGAAACACTGAAAATTGTGAGATCACAATAACAACATTGAGGTTTAAATTAAGCAATTACAATTAAGTCAATGTCATSCATACTTTATATTTTATATAGCTACTAATTTAAAATGGTGTAATTTGGGATTTTTTTTTTCATAAATTTATGAGCCAGCATAAATTTGAGGTTTATACACCATAGCTTAGGTTACCTTTTCTGAATGAAAGAAGTCTCTTCTATTAAAGGAGATTTAACAGAGTTAGGACTAAATCTCATGTAGTCTTTCACTGATTATAATCATAATATAAAATATATATTTTTATTTGCTTATAAGTTTTAGAATGTTACTAAGTAATTCTATGAAGCAGTATGAATATGTGTGTTTTGTATATTTTGCATTTTCCAATTAAAAAAAAGGGTACTCATTATAAAAAAGAGATCCACACTGACGTCTTTCTTATATTTTATATTTATTATATTTAACTACATTTAATTTGCATAGTTAAAACACTTCTGCTTATTATGATAATGAATAACAGAAGTCTGTGTAACATACTTCAATTATATGATATACATGCRATTAAATAAATATTTATTTCAATATTTAAATTCAGATTAAAGCAATTTGTTTTCAGAAGGAATAGTGGTTTGTCTGTCTGTTGGTAAGCTTTGCAAGCCATGAAAATTTTAGACAATTTTTTTTTCCAAATTTTTTTTCAGATTGCTCTGTTTTTTTTGTTTTTTTTTTTCCTGATATCTTTCAAGAGGGCATAAAATAAATAACTCTGTGCATATCTTTACTATTATTAGTCATGACCAACTGTTCTATAKTCTGAAAGCTCACTCAAAAGTAGACATAAGGAACAGGACAAAAGGTATCAGAAAAAGCATGATGCTGTTACAGATTAGTATGGGTACTATTAATAATATATATCTATTTTTAATGTAACCATATGGTTGTAAAGGTGCAATTTGAGAAAACTCTCACATGGTACATGGAAAATTAAAAAAAAATTATTTTCCTCCACCATATCCATGTTGGTTAAAAATATTTATTTGTTTTGTTTTGTTTACTGGAACTTATATTCAAATAAATCAACTGCCATAGCCTTTGAGGCCTAAAAGGCTATGAAAACCAAAACAATGGAAGCAGAATTTYGACATAATTTTAAGATTTATTGGTACTTTATTGCCCTGTGTTTTACTGACAATACAGTGAGAAAAATAATTCTTCTCTTAGTTCTCTGTCCACTTCAAATCTGTGTTTGCCAGMCTTAAAAGTCTTTTTGGACATGCCTTATTAGCTTGATGAAAATTATGATGTAATTTCTTCAGGCATGGCTAAATTAGGTCTGGGGTGGTTCCTCTCCAAATTTGCRTACAGGGTCAAGCCTGATGGTTACAGACACTGAAGAGGAGAAAGTTGCTGTGGTCTGAGCCTTAAAGATCTTAYGCATCCATCCAGCTTCTGTCAGTGTCCTTTGCTGATGCCCAGGTATTTCTGTGTCTGCAGYGAAGGGCAATGCCAGTGGTACCAAGGAAATCCTATGGTTCTTTTCGTGTGGACAGTGTCTCTGAAAGACTCACAGAGAGAACAAATTAGGAATCTGTGGCTAAACAGGAAACCTTTCCATGACTAAATAGGGAACCTAGCAGCTTAGAGACCCATCATGGACCCAGTTGCTTTCTATCATGAAGATTTTGATTAGTATTTTTAAAAATAGTGTAAAGGCCTTTTCTGAAAAAGTGTARCATTCTCTATGACTACTCTTCTACATATGTAAGTTTTAAAAGCTCCAAAACATCTTCCTTTGATTTARTAGAGAATGTACTTGTGTAGTTTATTTCTTGTGAATGTGAATTAATCTTGTAGATTTTTTTCAGTTTTTCCTCAGGCTTTGGTGCAAATGATRAATAAATAGCAGCTTTCCAGTTACACAGATTAGATATGCTCTGATATAATAGCATCAGCCTGGAAAATAATGTGATTAGCATTACATAATGTCAGTATATTTAAGTTGTACAGCTCCAATCTCCTGTGATTTTTCATTGTTAACGTTCTGCTAAAATAATTGTGTCTGCATGAAAATACTTCTCCATTCAGCAAATSCTTCTCTGCATTGTCCAAAGTGGACAGCTAATAAATAGAACTTCACATCACCATGAACCAGTCATAACCCAAGTTGCTGTGAGCTGTTTGTTAATACCACAGGGCCTGAAGGGGAATTAAGAAGCTCTGACATGATTCTTCTTTGAGGACTTAAAACACCAATTCTTCTCACAGAATGCCATTGGACCCTGTCAGGGACAGCCATTYAGTTCCTTGACCTCTTTGGAGAGTTAAGTCTGAAGACAAATTTCAACAATGCCACCATCTCTATCTTTCTGCCGGCATGGAAAATCACCTCAGCTCTGAAATCCTGACTAAGATCAAAAGATAAGAAARTTCTAAAATATGCTTTGGGCAACTCAGGTGTAATTTCCTTCAGCTGCATATCAGCCATGCTGCATTTTCTCAGGGTCATATCATATAGATCTGATCTATGGATTTCTGAGATCTGTACATGTCTGAGGACAATTATACAGATCTACTGTGCTCAATATTCAGTTATAGCAATGTCTTGGGTCTTGTGATACTCTGTACACTCAAATCACTTGCACAGAAGCCAGCTTGACATAAAACTTTGAGGAAAACCAGGGAACAAGAATTATCTGCTAAGCCTGCTCTTGGTCTGTGATTCCTCATCTTGAGGTAACCTTTTAAGAAGCATTCATGCTCTAGTTCTCTCTTAAAAATCATGCCTCAGGATAAACAGTGTGAAAATAAGCTCCTCCCTGGTCCTGAAGAGCTGAAAGTATTTAGTCTACACTAGCTCCTAACTGCATTCTTGAATCTGAACATTTTAAAGAATGAAAAGGCATCAGTGACAAAATGGCATTTTAATCTCTCTTAGAAAATACTGCTCTGAATAAATATCTTAAATTTTATTTTATAATTATGAGCACGAGTCTCCAAAATATTCAGGTATTCGCCTGAATTGTTAGGCATACTGAAAGTCTAAAAAAGAGAAGTTACACAAAAATCAACAGTAATAAGAGATTCATAGTAAAGAGATGTAGATACAAAAGAAAATTAACTTGCAGAGAACAATAATACTAGTAATTAAAAAAATTAAGAGAGAGATTAAAACCAGAATTAGTGCTAACTGAACAGAAAGAATTTCCAAAGGAGACTTCATACTTCTTCAGAAGAAGGTCTCTCATATCAATCAGTTTGCTATTAAGACTCACCGATATGTTTGCAAAGACCATGTCTAAAGGTGTGCCATAACCTTTGACATTTATAAGAATGCAAAGAGAAGGCAGACACACATCTAATATTTTTGGACAGAAAGAGAAACTACAATATGTATTTCAGAAACAGGATAGTAATATAATGGACTCTCAATGAAGTCCTTAACCACTGTAAATCTAAACCACATGGCATTAGCTTGTCCCATTTAAGCAAGTTATAAAAAACCTATAACTTATTATACTATTAAACAAAAACAGGCAGCAAGATTAAAAAATCATGTAAAACATGAGCATTAATTTATCCCTTTCYTACTCCAGATTTTATGGTTTTAGATGAGAATTTTCTCTTTTACTGTCCTTACAGTAGAAGGTTACTTTTAAAAACCTCACTTCCGGTTGGTGCAGAATCTTGTTTAAAGTTATTTCCCACTTAATGACGATCTAGTCAAATGGTATTGATAGCTCATTAGTTCTTTGCAACAAGGACCATTATTTTTCATATTTATATAATGAACTCAATATTCTATATGATATTTGAAGGTCCACAACAGTATTTAAACCTCAGTATGCTGCATTTGAAAAAAAAAAACCTAAATTTGTTGACACAAAATTTTACCCTTGGTAAACAGTGTCCGTTCCTACTCTTACCCTAGTTTTGTGATCCTTCATCTTTCATCTAATTGAAGTCTTATATGTATGTCTTAAAGGGAACTTGTAGGGGTGAATCTGTGAACACCCTGAGTTTACTCAACTATTTGAGATACACACCCTTCTAGAAATGTGAAATGGTGCTCTCAGAGTGACTCTGGGATATCTTATCCATGAAGAAGGGGATAATTTTAAGGAAGAATGTAGATCTTTTCCACAWCATCTCTCAATTCTCACATAATGTCAGATTTATAGGGCAACCACCAGGACATTTTGGTCTTTGAATTTAAACTAACCATGTGTACTTCCAGAAGTACTGAAGTAGTGGAGGGTTTAAAAGGAAACAAYTGTTCCTCTG
The DNA here is from genome assembly GCA_902810485.1 of Alauda arvensis. Classification (NCBI taxonomy): domain Eukaryota; kingdom Metazoa; phylum Chordata; class Aves; order Passeriformes; family Alaudidae; genus Alauda; species Alauda arvensis. The sequence continues at coordinate 3,303,611 of CADDXX010000034.1, forward strand.
TTTTGGAACTCATTTGACTGATAATCAAGACCATCAATCCTGATTTACAGCTCACAGTTCCCACTGCTGAGCAAACTTAATTGTTTCACTCTTGCACCTTTGGATCCAACCACCTGATACAGGCAAGGCTGTGGGTTCTAGCCTGCTTTATGGGTATATGGRGTTTCCTTTACACCATGGAGAGACGTTTGGGGTGTGCATCTAATCTACTCCAGGCACAAATGTGARTATGTGTTTTGGGACTGGCTGGGCTAGAAAAATAGTGAGCAYACTATGAATTTGGGAACCTCCATACTTGTTATTTTACTCTATCATCCACTCCGTGTGTTTTGGTTTTTTTGGGTTTTTTTAAATATGTATTTTCTTCCTTTTTTCTTTTTCTTTTATGTAGTAACAATCTGTAGCATCTACATGAGTCTACTGTGCCCTTTTTTTTTTTTTGTCTAATGTCAGTGTTATTTACAGCAGAGCAGTGAACCATCCCTGTGTTTTGCCCTCGCAGACCTTCCCCCATATGTCAAAAACTGTATTTCTCACAGCCAAAAGAAGGGTCAAAATTCAAATCTGGTACCCCAGAGGACTACCAGGGATCAGCTGACATTTCTGAGAATACAGGAAGCAGATGACCTTCCTTTTTTAGGTCTTAAAGGTGCATGCAACTAGAAAAAAAAAACGTAACGAACAAATTTCAAAGCGATCAAAGTGACTCTACTTGGAGTTTAGCAGCCCCCACCTTAGGCTTTGTGAGCCTCATTCAAGTTGGTCTCTGCCTTCTCCTAAGCCAAATTAAGATTAATTAAATCATTCAGAGCTTTCTATTTCATAAGCATTGTTATAATTATTATTGGTCTTTTATTATCTGTCTACAGTGTGTTTTGAAGGGAAAATGTTTTTTTGCCAGCATTAATCCGCCTTTGAAGAAATCTCATGAGAAATAAGTGTTTTAGTCAGCCTCAACAGGGAAGCATAACTAGAAGAGTGGCATATCAGTATACTTGTACTTAGAAGAAAAGATGAAGAGTTGCATAAATCTAAATGACATTTTCAGATGAAATTGTAAATTTGTTTGCCAGATTGTTTACTGATATGACCTTATTTTCTATTTTTGAAATGGTATTTTAAGGTAGAGCAGATCTAATGGAAAATGCCCCGAGAAACCAATGATAAGAATAAATGGAAACATATGGGAGTGCTCATAGAAGTTTAACTATCTTTATGCGCATGCTTACCTTTTTTTCTCTAGGCAAAGCTTAATTTCAATATATTCAAAATTCCTCTACAAATTAGTGGACACCAAGAACTATAGAAACAATAATTCTTTTAAAAATTAATAAATGTGAATGAAAAATTTAAGGACTTTATTACACTGGCTGTCATGGCAAAATATCACACTTTCATGCAACAAGGGAAAACCATTAAATGAAAGCCCAAGTGTGGCAATTTTACCAATTAATATGCTTTATGCTTTTATTTTACCTTTTAATTGGACAGATATATCAAATTATGCTTTGGTAAATAAATACTATTTTGTTTTCCCAATTAATTTTTTTAGAAAGTRTTATTGGGGAGTAATCAGTGGCAAAGAAGCAAAAGATTACTAACAGAAATTGTGCATAATTTGAAACTATTTTTCTCTAAGTGACATAATTCTGTTCCTTTTTCTTCTCCTTTCTTTGTTATACAGATTTGGAACAATGTAAATCTTACTAGTGTACTCTTATTAGTGTTATTCCAGGTGGTGAATGAAGTCCTGCATACACAAACAATAAAGAACAGCTGACATTGCTAACATTCACTGCTAACAGTAACATTTAGGAAATTAATATTTCTTTGCCTTTTGTTTTTTTGCTCTGTTTTTTTGCTATTTCTCTCACATCCCTAGCTCTGACCTGATTGCCGTGTATAAAAAGCAATTAGCTCCCAATTATTCTACTTTAAGTTGTTTAAGTACACATCCTTTAAAATAAAACTTGTAACAAAAAATTTGCCGTGGTTTCACCTAATAATTGGTTTCTTCTTAAATGAAAAAGACTCCTGCACGGATCAAGGGTTTTGTGAGACTTTCAAATCAATTTTCAGTATTTGTTTGTTTTAACTACAAAACTCTTTAATGTCTTATGTTCTGCCGCATGTAGCTGGGCAAAGGCCTTTTATCCATTTCAGTGGTACTACTTCCAGTACAACCTGTACTCCCTGCAATTTTTCTCCCAGGTTTCTCTTTAGGTAGGTGGTATTCATCTTCTACTTGATCCATCTCTACCAAGAATGTGCTTACTTCAATGTAACAAAACCTTTGACAATGAAAGTACTTATCTTGACCCAAGAATGTTAGTTACAGAAGATTATTTTCCTAGTGTAGCATAAAGCCAGGATTTATGGAATCCTGTGGACAMTGTTGCATTTGCAAAAAACTCTCTAAAGGTATACTTTTCTGTAGATTTCCAGTGAATTATCATTCAAAAGTTAGTACTTGTATGACTGAGTTCAATAAAATCAGGTGAAAGGAAGCAGCACTTGGAYTGATGTAAACCTAAAGCTGAGGAAAAAACCCAACAAAAATTCCCCAGTGCAACAGTGAACGAACCAACTGAAAATCCCCACCAAAAAAACAAAACCAAAAAAACCCCAAAAAACCACAAAGAAACCCCAAACAACAACAACAAAAAAACAACAAACAACAAAAGACCCTCCAAAACCAAATAAAATAGATCATAAAAAACAAACCCAAACCAAACAAAAAACCAACAACCACCCAAAAAACAGAACAAGACCAAAACAAACAAAAAAAACCCCAAAGCCAAAAAACCCCAACCAACCAAAAAAAGCCCCCACAAACAAGCAAATCCACCAAAGAAAGCCCTCAAACTTCCAGGGATGAAAAACTGCATGASATAAAACTAAAATAAATAATTTTATCAAAACTTACAAGCCTGTATAAAACTGTAGTGAATATTAAGCAGGTCTAACATTCCCAACAACTTGCAAATGGCTAAAARAGACTCTCTTTCTCTTCTTGCTTTGTGACAAAAGAATTCACTTCACAGCTGTGGTCTATTACCTTAGAGACCATGCTAACAGTTGGGATACAATAAACCTCTGATGATAACGGGTGTAAGTGTTATCACATCTAACTATAATAGTGTGAATGGTCCAACTATAATAGAGCAAATGACCTGACAGCTCCTACCCACTGAGATTGCTGCCCATCACCACTTCACCAGCAGCAGACCAAAGGACAAGGAAATTCTCATTCTGCATACAGTGCCTCTTGGGAAAAGCACAGTCCTATTAATTTACTGATGGCAGTGAGAGAACAGTTGTCAAAGTGCCTGGAAGCAGACCAGCAGACTGTTGACTTAATTATGCCAGACAACAGAGCCAACATTTTAAAGCTGTGAAAGATAGCAATTTTTCACACTTCACCTTCTCTCATTTTTTGTCCAGACTTAAACAATTCAAGTAATTGAAAATACTAAATACAGAAATTATCCCTGTGTCTCTTCCAAACATAAAACAAAATAAACCCTCATAAGGCAGAATTAGGTCAATAAATAGAAACTTTTATGTTAGGATTGAGTTGGGATACTTAATACTACGAATCAAACAATGATTTCATAATAAATTTAACAAAATAATGCACATGCTCTACTTTTTAGATCCCACCTTCTGAGTGTTACAGGCATGTAGCCACAGATTGATTGACACTAAGTAGAAAGTAAAATGCTCATACATTTTGATCTCATACCTCTCAAATTTTCAGGCTTTTTGGTGAACTTATGCAAATTTTCAATATTAGCTTCTAATATGTGCTCTTTACAAATAAGGGCTGAGAGGTTCCTCTTTCCCTCTGTAACTGGGTCAAATAAAGATTGCTTCAGGTTTTAAATGTCTTCTTCTCAAAGGGCTATGTTATCAGACTGAACTTCAATAAGTGGCCTGAGAAATTTTTCCTGCATAAAGATATATAATTKATATATAATAATATTAATTTCCAGCATTATATTTTTGTGAGTAAATAATTTATAAAGCTCATCAACTGAACTATAATATACATTTATAGCATACTTACCATCAGCATGTCTCATTTTATTACAAAATATGCATCAGGATCTCAGTGCTAAAGATGGAAAAATGAAATCAGTACTAGTCTTGAGACCTATTCTTGAGACCGGTTTAAAAAATCTATAATTACGTGGATATAAATCCATCTGATATCAATAATGATATTTCATGAATTTTGGYTCAGATTTGGCCCAAAACCACAGTCAAAGCACAGAAATCCTTATAAAAGTATGGTGAAAATGGTTTATTCATGTTCAGCTCTTCAGAGCAGAGATGTCTGAAGATGTCTAGAGAGAGAGAGAGAGGACTGAGACTTAGAAATTAGTAGAATTTGAATTTACMGTGGGTTGTAGATGTTCAGATCTTGTTCTTGTCCTGAACTTGAGGGAACTAGGCTTAGCACTGCTCCCCGAATCTCTGTTTCTCCTCATAGTCTTAAAKGTTACTTCAGAAAAGACATTGAATCACCATGGTTCCATGAAACCCTATTCTAACCATATTTCATTTTAAAAGAGATAGAAAACTTGTTATAAAAATATTTGAAATACTAGATCTTTCTGGGCTTTTAAAGGATCTGTAAGAGATTTTAGTCCACATAAAATACAAAAACAAAAACAAAAACAAAAACAAACCCCAAAAAAACTTCTATTGACTTGTAAAGTTATTACTTTTCCTTGGGAAAAATGTCTTTTCTTGAGTAAATAGCTTTGATTTCTTCCATAGCACTATATTTTGTGTGACCCACCATATGTTTAAAAGATAGTGTCTCTTCCAATAGATGGAATTTATTTCCCTCTTGGATCAAGCACAAGTGGAAAGCTTAGTTCAAATGTATAGCTCTGAAATCTAGTAAAATGCTACTTATTATGTAAGGCAAAAAACTATGGGGTGGGGGGGGGAGGGGGAAATACAAAAAAGACCTAAGAAGCTTTCTTGGAATAGGAAAAAAAATACACAAAAGCAAATTCTTCCAAAATCTCTTCTGAGAAAAGTCAGTAAGTCATCCATTTACATTGACAAATTCAATTTTTTTGTAACTTTGAGCCATGAGTGTTGATGCTGTCTCTGGTTTCTTTTTCCTTCACAAATTTCTGAAATAAATCTGCAGCTAACATCTATCTATTACTCTTTTAAAGAAAACTAAAACATATACAAAAAGACAAAGTTGCATTTCATAAATAAAGTACAAAACCACAAGCTCTATCTCACAGCTCCACTTCCTGAATGGCCACATTAATGCTATGATTACATTATGAGAGTTTAATAGGAGAGCTCAACCATTGTTTTTGATGTTTTTTTTTCCTGAAACAAGTTACATTGCAATTATATAGTTTCAAAGCAAGTATTTTAATGCTTGAAATTTCAAGTCAWTATTGGTAAAATATTATTTGGTCTGCATACCTCTGTGGAAGTGTAGAGATAATTGGGAAGTAATATGAAGTAGGAAATAAAACAGGCAAATTGCACTGGGGTAGATATCAAGAAATATAACAAAATGTCATTAATTTAATGAAATTAATAATAAATCTAATAGTTATCTTTAATTAGGCTTGAAATTATTTCTAGTGGATGAAGAATGGAAAAAAAAGAGGTAATACTGTGTATTGAAGAAGAAAATAATTACTTTTGGTGTGTGGCTTGAGGTTCCTGTAAAACTGCAGGTGGATGTGAAAGCTGGATATTAAGATACTTGTTAAGGTAAATAYTAAGTTTTTTATTTAAAGGAATCACAGGGTGCATAATAACAAAAAAGATCTGAAGAAAGATCATAGATAGTGATCAAATAGATTTGATTGCAATTGTGAAGAAGGGGAATTATTAAAACTCTTTCTTGCTTGYACAGTTTTTCCTGACATTTTTAATCACATCTTCAGTCTTAAATAAATATATTTTTGGTTTTCACTATTTGTTGAGTTTTTTGATTCAATGTATATATTGCTACCTCACCATGATTTTAAGATGAAAAACTTTCTAGTCTGTCATTTGTTGTTTTGTCAGCTCCCATCCAGATTATGAATATGTCATTCTGTTATCCGAGTGTAGCATGAGTCTGTAAGTAAGCATCAGTCAGTACTTTCCTCTCCATGGTGGAGAAATTCTTTCCCACACAGGTCTGGCATGAAGAATAGACAACACTTAMATTTGTTTAACTGTATTCTGAGGATCTGGAGAAGATTTATGTTTTTTATGATGCTGGTAATGTCTGTCTACTCAGGAAGGAACTTCACAAAGAAACCATCGGACATCTGTCCTCCAAAAATTGTTGTGTATCATTCAGAATGCTATTTTTGCTCTTTAAATCACATCATGTTTAGTTTCTGTACATTTTCAAGTCTCTCTTTTCTGTTGCCTTTACTCAGGCAACCTGGGAAAAGAGGAGAACTAGGAGGTTGATGCTGGCAGTAGCTGATATAGTCTGTAGAGCATGGGAAATAACAATTGGGCATGCATGGGCATGGTTATGCTTTCTAGAAGTGTGAAGCATAGAATTAGGGGATAAGCAGAAAGAGCTTTGAGCACCACACTCAAGCCAGAGGATTCCTTGGAATCTAGACACATAAGTTAGACACATATACACAGTTTAATCTGTTCTTAAGCCCCTTTTGTATATGCTGATCATTGCCCATGAGGCTGAGCATTMATTTCTTTACAATCAGCACTGGACTGCCATAAAAATCTATGCCCCATATTTTTCTGAGATAAGAGTGATCAGAGGCTAATTTGAATCTGTCCAGTCTGTTCTAGTTTTTGAGAACTGTTTTCATTATAACATTTAAAACACATAATAAGAACGSTCATAAAACAAACAGAAAGCCCCAAATAAAACCAAACTTAAAAAAAACCCCAAAACCTTTAATTCCAAAGGTTCTGGTGCTATAATGMAATTTAATTGCCCAGTTATATAGTATTCATTATTCTTATTTCTTCTTTTTCTTTCCTTTGGACATATTGGTAGCATGTCCTGAGGATTTGCTTCCAAAATTTTAAGCACTGGATCATACTTGTGATTTTTACAGGACACTTCCTCGAGTAACAGTTAAAGACTGGAACAGAGCAGGGCAGCTGAGGCAGTTCTAGAAATGTGGGCAGTTGGATCAAGCCCCATTTGATGTAGAGATGCCAGCACTACMGATAGATAAACCTGTCTGAATCAGTTTCTGAATTTGGCTGCATGTTGCTAAAGCTGCAGTCGACATTCACAGTGTGATACTGAATGGACTCTGAAGAAACAGGATTGTTTTTCAAGGGCAAAATYTGTGACCAGCTCATACATTGATACTCAAAATAAATACCTACTTCATTGCTTATGGTAAATTATTCTGAAGACTATTGCAATGGGAATAACATATGTCTAAGTGTTTGAAACATTTGTTGAACTTTATAAGATGATATTCATCACATTCAGCTATACTCTGTAAAACAAGCAATGGAAAAGTCATTGTGAAAACAGTGTGATTTGATTGTGAGGCTAAAGGTCACAAAAGGACTATCTGATTTGCCACAGAAAGAAAGGGAAAATCCAGAAAGACCTATAACGTAGAAAAGAAAATGGAATGATRAAAAAATTGAAAGAGACAGGTGATGTTCCTGCTGAATTCAGTTAAGTTCTTCTTGATATCTTTGAAGCTAGTAACCAATAACATGAAGAAATGAGGGACAATTGCTYGCTTCGTGGTAAAAACATTAGATATGCATGAGAAGTACGTAGAAATAAATAGTAGGAAACTATGATAGATTGATCTAGTAGATTACATTWAATTTACAGCCTGTTGGAAAAGGGTTTAGAACTGTAGGATGCTTGCCAAGACAATGGCAAAATCTTTAGGTGAGTGAATATAAAGTGATATAGGTTCTGGCAGCTGACAGTAACCAACAGCTGCTCTGCAGTCTGACAAATTGGCAATTTCAAAATGTTTTAGTACCAGAGATCTTCTTCAGAGATCTTCAAACAGGCTGAACTGTCAACTGGAAAACTCAAAATCAGCATCAGGGTCAACAGGATTTGAGTGGAAAACGTGGAAAATCATGGAAAACAATTTAGAAGGCAAGCCTGCAAGATATTTGCTTTAGCTGCTGTTCTCAGAAATTAACAAACCGAAGAGAAGTTGTCAACCTGAAATGTCAAATGGAAAACATTCAACCATGACACAGTACAGAACAAAATTATTCTGATTCTTACTGATACAGAAAACAAACTGATTTAAAATCTTCTCAGCTCAAAAAACTTGTTCAAAATAGCACTCATCTTTTTCTGACAGCCAGCCAAAGAAAAATGGACTATTTATATATTCATTTGCAAGGGCTGCTGTTGAGGAGAGATAAAAACTATACTGAAGCACTGAAAGATTCAAAAATACCAAGGCATGAGCTGTACCAATTGGCTCCAGTTATCTTGTCCATGCCAGCAATTCTAGAGAGTGTTGAATTGGCATTTTCAGGTTTTCTCATTCCAAAGATTCAATATGAAGGAGGTAATCTTGAATTATGCAATGTTAGTGAAACTAACAAATTTTAGAAATTTTTAATATGTTTAGTAAATAACAATATAAAACTATTATAAACATTAATTTCTAGTCTTACTGCATAAAATATGTTAATGAAAGTGTTAATATTGATAATTCCTGGTACCTATCTTTTTATTTAATTAACTAATTCTCATGCTTACATGAACCATSAACCATTTTTCTCCCCGTTTTTATTGGTTGTTTACACTTATTTCTTTTTTATCCAGCATGTGATTTCTGATGCTCTTATCTAGTAAATACTATTGTTTTTATATTTAATATAMACTCTAATCCCTTTCATGGCCATGCCCTCTTTTGAGCTTCAGTCTCATGACAATAGAGCAGGCTCAAAATACATGACATGTAATATTTGCTCTCTGTTATCACCATTTTCTCATATCAAATGATACAAATTATTGAAYCTAATTTTCTCATTGTAAGTGCTAGTTACAGAAATGTTTTTGATACAAACAGCTGCTACCAATATCACAAATATACTTCCTTCTGTCAGTGTGAAGCACTTAAAAATGATGGAGATGAACTCAGATTGATATTGAATGGTTCTTGATCTAAAGCAGGAAGGCTCTAGTTACAGCTGAACCTAAATTTGAATTCATCTGGAAAACCAGMAAACAGGCAAAGAACCACCAGTCTTTTTTAAATTCTTGTTACAGAAATTCATCGCCTTTTCGCTCTAAATATGTGTGTGTATGTAATGATAATTAAGGAAGTATTGCAATTAAACACCAATTTCAGTGAATGAAAACGTAAATTACTTACATGTATACACTGGGAAATTAGAAAATTATGTGTTTTAGAGTCAGTTCAATATTTTTCAGGTAAACTTTTTTTTTTTTTTGACTATATCTCTTAGATGGTAATTTCATGGGGTTAAATACATATCACTTTGAACAGCCTTGCTCCTAGACTAGTTTTTCAAGGGTAATAAATGAAAGGTATTACTGTGTTAACAGCCCAGATTGTTTAACAATAACTTCATTTGCTTAGWGAAAATAGTATTTCTGGGATTATGTTGCTTCTTTTCATGAGTTTAGATTTATCTCACATAATTCATGTTACACCTACTATTTCTTCACAACAATGCAATACATAAGGAGAAAAGCTTGCTACAAATGTTTGAAATCTGTGTCTATCTCTTACAGTRATCCTAAACAGCAATAAATTCAAAATTAAAAATGTAAACAAATTACACACGTTAACATGGAAAGAGTTGCAAAGGAAAGCCAAACATATGCAGGCAGGAGCATACACAACTTAATGGCTGGATGGCAGATAGCATTTTTAATTTCAATTTTCCTAGTAAATTCAACATCTTCATTGACTGCTTTTATCTTAGAATTAAATGCTTCCCAGCTACTGGCATAAATTAAAGAGTCTGTTGTAAGAAATAAAATTATTATTTGAAAATGGAATTTACTATGGAACTGGAATTTCACACAACACTTAAAATATCCCCTAAACCATAAGAGATCCCTTCCCATGTTGCTCTGTCAGCATCTACTTTATCATAATTTACAAGGAGAATTGTAAATGTCTCCAATATTTGGATAAATGAGGGTATTTGATAGCTGGTCTTATTCCCTAGATCGTGGCACAGAAAGCAAATAGTCCCCCTACCCCAGTTTTACTGTCACTTGCATGGTCAGACCAAATGTGAGGGAGAATAGAAGTTCAGACTGGAGCAGAGCAAACATTTAAGGAGCTTGTTTACTATTACACAGTTGAATGGTAGGTAAAATCCACAGTTTTTTTTCTCTTTAAACACCCACGGGCTGATTGTTTTTTTGTTTGTTTTTGAAAATGTTCACTATTTTAAAGCATAAATTGATAGATGTGAATGAGCATGTTTAAGGCAACAAACAGGCAAGCAAGAAGTTATGAATAATCTCATCCACAGTAAATTGATCGCAAGCTTCTGTGGTGTGCAAAGTAATTATTAGCTAAAAGTGAAAGAAAGATCAGTTACACACTTTATTTTCATGCTGGAGATCTCAGTAACCCTATGGCTTCCCATTTGTTAAAGAAAGCTGATTCTTATTGTTTCTGATACAGGACACTAAAATAATGGAAAAAAAATTGGCATTTCTTCTAAAACATACCAAGCTCATTCACTCCTTTCCTTTCTATAAACACATCTATACACCCACTGTTTCTGGGAAGTATTCCAGCTACAGTGAATTCAAAGTGAGGAATATACACAGTTGGGTGGCTTGTAAGGTGGTTGGCTAAAGATTAAGCCGAGAAAGAATGAAAAGGAAACAGAAAAGGAATGTCAAAAGAAGGCAGAAAAAGCAAGGAAGCCCTCAGAAAGAATGGGATCGTGTTTTAATGCAAGAGATTAGAGTAAATGCTTGCTGACAGAAGAGACAAAGTGGGTTTAGAGAAAAATAAAGACCAAAAACTGTAGAAAAATGGAAAAAATGGAAATAAACATTGAATATGATGCATATAAGTGAAAACTTTCCCTTTATACCTATTTTTCTCTGTGTATTTTTCCCTTTTCTTTTCCCTTTGGTTACTTGTTTTGGTTTTTGTTTTTCCTCTTCTTACTGACTTTTCYAGGATTATTCCTTAGGATGTTATGGAGTTCCTAGGTATGACTCACAGCTGTGATCGTGAGCTGACTCTGAATCATTCTTCCCGGCAGTGTGGGCAATCTTTGCTATGCATCCTTATGGAAAGTATTTGACTCTTCAATATCATGCTTTCCTCATTCCCCTGAARTTCTGAAGCTTACAAAACTGCAGAGTATTTAATGATACAGATATATCATTAAAAGAATATTGAMAAATTCTCATAAAAACTTGTAAGAGTTTTAATAAAAAGATTCTTTGCTAAGTTGCCAGGCAAAGCAGCTAGCAAATSTAGGTTGGATTTCTAGGTGTTCAAACTTGTAGAAAAATCTTTGGACATCTAGAGATCTTGTATCTSGTGATATTGTATCTAGTTCAAGTTGCTTGAATGCACATGAGAAAATTTTGCTGTCAATAATTGACCATTTGGTCATACTCAACATTTTGAAAACAGTGAAGAACAGGTGTCATGTCTGGTGAATATTCATTTAAGGATACCTGTTTTACACAAAGAAGAACGATTTCTGTTAGAAAACAAAAAAATCATAGGATCATCCCATCTTTGTAATTGTGTTAAAAGAAGATAGGAGCTTACTAGTTTGCAGATAAAATAAAGAAGAAACATCCAAGAAGTTCCATCTAACCAGAGCTGGTTGTTCCAAGAAAATTTTTTTGTCCTTTTATAGGTATGTCTTTCATTTGCATGTTGCCATGTGTCAGTCAAGTAGTGCTATCACTATGGAAAAGCTGATGCATCTGTTCTGTCAGKATTTTACTCCATTTACTGATAGTGTCTAACCCATATCATCTGTCTATTAGGTGGAAGCTGTAGAAATCCCTGAGAAAAACAAACAAAAAAATTTGTATGAGCTTTTKCTCAGTTCTTTTCCAGTGCTAGGGATGAAAATGTTAGTTACTGGGATTATCAGAAGCAATCTGGCATCTGATCCAGTGGGGAAACCATACAAATTACTATGTTGTTTTTAATATTTAGTTGGAGACAGAATGACAGCAGTAGAAAACTTAGCTTTGAACTGACTATTTGAGATTAATCAAATTATGAGAGGCAGACACTGATACATTGCAGTGTCCCTCAAATTTGAGTATTAAGTGTGCACATATATGTTATAARTAAGATGTTTTCAAAGCCAAAAGTCATACATGAATTTATGTGTCTGGAGAAGATGGGATAAATATGCTTGTAAATCCATGCCCRGTTACAAGTAGAAGCTGTTAGTAACTTCCTCAATGTTGGATGAAAGTCTCTGCTACATAACAAAAATCTGTTYATGTCAGTTTTCAAAAACATGAAAACATTTTTTTTGGGAATTTATAAACTGTGTTATTGTTAAGAAAGCATGTCCAYGAAGCTATATATTTTTAAAATGTACGGATTTTTTTACATAAAGATGATATCAATAAATAGCAAGAGAGTGCACATTAAACAATCCAAGGCAGTGCACATTAAAGACCTCCCTTCACTCTTAAGTGGAAAGAGTAGTTTGGCACAAGGAACATTATCTTCTCACTCGGGATGCTACCTGTGGTGATGCTTAAAAAGGAAAAGTTCTGCACTCTTCTGTCTGAGAAAGAAATCAGAAAAATCAACCTCTATCAGAAAAATGAGGTAAGGACACASTCCCTATATGATACAGGCAAGAAGCTCTAGAGAAAATTTTTATGTTGTCACCAGGTCTTGAACAATGGCAGTTAACTACACTATGAAACTAGTCACTTGATAAAGGACTTTTCTACTAAATCGGACATGCAACCATGAAGAAGAATTCTGTGTCCAACAATTATGGAAATCTGAAATGTCTTTTTAATTTKTTCTTAAATTCCCATGCATAGGCAAGGTTGAGTCATAGGTAACTATGGCTTCTGGCCAARGCTAAGCATAAACAAGTCCTTTAAGTTCACCTGAATGCATGAATCCTGATGTTAGGTTGGTTTGCTGTGCTGAGGACAGGTATCGTCATACAGGGAGATGCTGAACTATGTCCAGCTTCACACATTCACTTTGCATGTCTAGGTTTTGTTATCAGGAGGGCTACAGGACCAGCTTGGGTGAGAAGATTCCAGAAGCTTCCTCCATGTCTAGTGGAACCAATGCCACCCAATGTCAAAACGAATGGGCCTCTGACCAAGGCTGGGCCAATCAGACATGGTGGCAATTCCTCTGTGATAACAAATTTAAGAAGAAAAATAGTTATTACACAGATGTAGCTGCAGCCACAGAGAAGCAAGGTGAGAACACATGAGGGAATGACTGTGCAGACACCAAGGTCAGTGGAGAAGGTGGTGAAGGAGATGTTCCAGGCACCAGAGCTGACATTCCTTTGTAGACCATGGTAAAGATCATAGTCAAGCAGTCTGTTCCCCTCCAGCCCATGGAGATCCATGAAGATGCAGAGATTCACCCACAGTCTGTGGAAGAGACCCACACCAGACCAGGTGCATGCCTGAGAGGAGGCTGTGAACCTGTTGGAGGCCCATGCTGGAACAGGGTCCWTKCAGGGACCTGCAGACCTGTGGAGAGAGGAGTCCATGCYAGAGCAGGTTTCYTCTTCAGACTTGTAACCTTGTAGGGGACCCATGCTGGAGCAGGTTGTGTGTAGAGGGCTGTAMCCTCTAAAGAGTGACTCAGTTTGCAGCCGTTTGTGGAACTGTGCAATTAGTGCCATGATGGACTAATACTGGAGAAGACCATAGAGAATTGCCTCCCATGGGAGGAACCCCATGCTGAAGCAGGGGAAGGACTCACCTCCTGTAGCAGTGGGAGGAACAACATGCGATGAAGTCGCCATAACCCCCATTCCTCATCTCCCTGAACCACTGAAGAGTAGGAGGTAGAGCTGGAAGGAGGGAGGGTTATGAGGAAGGGGTTTATTTTACTTATTTTACTTCTCATTATCCTATTCTGATTTTTGTAATAAATTCACTTCATATCTCTAAGTCGAGCCTGTTCTGCCTGTAATGATATTTGATGAGTGATATCTCACTGTCCTCATCTCAACCTATGAACCYTTCATTATACTTTCTCTCCCCTATCCAGTTGTGTATGGAGTGATAGAGAAGCTTTGGTGAGTGTCTGGCATCCAACCAAGTTCAACTCACTACAACTTCACATAGAAACCAACATGCAGAGGAAGAGTTCTTGCAGGCTGTGAGGTTATAATCTGGAGATATTCAAAGTATGTCAAAACCAGCATTAAGCCACTTTGGGCCTAATGAACCATGTATAGACTCCTGCTTCTGTATTTTGAGTTGATATATATAAAGATGGCCAGAGGAGGGAGATACAGGTAGAAATGTGATCATGGCAATTTCCATTTCTAGCTTTCTTTCCTGATGAAACTTCCACATGACTACCTACAGGCTACTTTCTTCTGCTTTGAATGTAAGTAGGTAATAAGTAGTAGTCCTATTTTTACTACTTTTAGCTATTTTTATTATTCTCCTGCATTCCTTCTTTACTTAAGCTAAAATACACATTATTTACTTTTTCAAATTTCTGATTATTTGTTTACAATTGAATGGTTTTTCTGCTCCATTGACTTCCATTTCTTTACTAAAACCATACTGACAATAAAACTAGACATTAAGCTGTCTTCCCTTGTGCAGTGAGAAGTTTGGTCTTCCCTGGATTTCTAACCTTTGGATATCAAAGAAGCACTAAAAATACCAGGAACAAATGTGCAGTTGTTTTAGTGACTTATCCTAGAACAACCTAGTGTCAAAACATGAGTGATGAACATTGAAGCCACAGCAGCAGTTTAAGGAAAAGTGAAAATCAGAAAGGCCTAATGGGTTCATGCTGKACTTAGAAACTGCTTCTGAATGTTTTTTATGATTTTTCATGGGAAACAAATCCCCCAAAAAGGGTCCCAAAATCATGGGAAATGGAAAACCTTTTTAATAATGAAAGCATAAACGTTATGTTTAGTAAAAYGGCTAACAAAGAAAGGAAAACTCAAGGTCACTTATGAAACGCAGATATTGGATATCTGTATTAGAAGTCTTTAGTCTAAAACAACACAAAAAAAGGAATTTCTGCATCCTAGAACATGACAGATAGTCATCATTGCTTTTGAGTACTGGATATGTGCATTTTAAATTTTTTATTTTGCATAAACTATAAATATCTTTCTTGTGTGGAACAGGGATGCAGAAATCCTCTACTAATCATCATACTTGCATGGTATTTGAATGTAGGTGTTCTCTGACCAATTACATTTTTTATATTTTACCAAAATGTATCAAAATAAATATCAAAACACTTGCAAAAGTTTTCATTAAACAAATATTATTCTTTAACTTGATATATATTACAAGAAAAACATATATCTTTGCTGTAGTGCATAGACATATGAGCATCAAAGCATGTCTGTAACAATCTCCTTAATTTCTGACTTCCTCTTGTGGAAATTATTCATGACATTTTCTACCTGACTGAAAGGGACAAAAATATAACATACCACAACCAACACCCAAAGAAGTGGCTGCCACAAATCAGGAATAACTGAGAATGAACGTTCAATCTATCAGCACATCCAAGAGGGATTAGGAACATTATCCATTGAGAAATCTGATAAAATTGATTTAGGATGTTTGGCTAAATTTAAGAACAAAGACCATAACAGGCTGAGGAGCAACTGACTAGTTTTTAATTTCACAAGCTCAGCACTTTGTTATTATTGGCCTTTACTTTTTCCTTTAGCTAGAAATAACAAAATTATTTATAATAGCAGAAAGGAATTTGGAAAAACATGCAATAAGTTCATACATATCAGGAGACAGACACATATATTATACACACCCTGAGTAGAACTTCTCCATCTTTCAACATCTGGGAAATTTTGGCCTATCTGCTTATTCAAAAYAAAAGTAATTGGAGCTTAATAGTAGTGGATAAAGGCTTTGGTTAAATGTGTTTATTTGCTTTATGCCACTTCTGAAAGACTTCTTTGTTTCTGTTCTTTTACTAATAAATTTGGGTAGAAGATACCTAGGTATGTATACAATTTATTTTGACAGAATGGCATATGACTGTGTGTGGCATGCTTGTGGTACCAGTCTTTATTTTATGTTATATTAAAAACAAAAGCTAAAGAGATTGWAATTTCATTTGATAAGAAGAAAATTAGAGATGTGACCATAAACTAGAAGGTAGAGGTTTCATTGTACCTTCCATATAGCTTTTTGTGATGCATTGAGGTCAAAATTGAGTTCAGGTATTCTTGTAAGTTTGAATGACCAGCTGTGCTCTTTAAAGCATTGATATCCATGATCAAGATACCTTTCCCTTCTAAAAATCTAAATTTCAATKRCATGTATTTGTATWGGTGCATTTTTAYACATAAACACCTCTACATCTCTGTTGTACCTCCTTTTGTACCTCTGGGTGCTCCATAGTTTTGGGGGATATCACATTCTTATCACTTTCCTTTCAGTGTTCCATAYTTCTTCTCTCCTCCTGTGAAGACTAAAGTGCAGACAGAAGATGTTAGAATTATTATAAAGCTCCAAATCTTGGGGTAGTTTGTTTGGTGATATGAAGATGACACAATTATAGATTTCATTCAAGGATATACACACAGGTYTTACAACTGGCAGAACTTTACGTCAGACTGTACCAGTCTTACCTCCTAGATAATCTAAAAGCTCAAGGAAGAATTACTCAAAAAGTTAGGCAACATTTTCCTGTTCCTGAAGGTATAGTGAGGATTGTTATGGAAAAATATCCAGAATAACACTTTCCTCYTACTTATGTTCAACTCAACACTACTTCCTCTAACATAAAAGATGCTAATTTAGATGGATTTAAGTGGATTTGGTTCTGTGCTGCCCCCACTTATCAGAACACAACCCAGCTGGTACATAAACATAAACATTATTTTCACTTTTATATAATGAYTATAGGWAACATAATGATTATGTTTCCTATAATCATTATATAAAAGTGAAAATAATCTGCAAAAAACTATTGAGCTGACCTTACAAAAAGTGTAATTCCATTATCATTCAGAAGAGTACAATTTTCTTAGAAATGGAATAAAATAATTTTATTTCATTGTGATTATTCATTACATGAGACATGAATTTACTGAGAAATTTGAGATAGTGAGAAGAGACATCTTGTCTTGTTGTTTTTAGAGGGTTTTTTCTCTGCAATGTGTAAAAACTGAAAAAAAATTTTGAACATATATGTTGTATATGATGAAAAACTCTTCAAAGAGTTTTAAATAAATAAAAGGAAACATTCTAAATCTCCTAAAAGAAGGTGATAGAGAACTGTAACTTCCAATAGCTTAATAAGGTTAGTCATAATATCAGGTAACAGTCAAGGTCTTGTTTGAGAGCAGGATGCAAAAGATTTTTCCATCTTTACATAAGGATAATTGTTAGGCAGTCTCTGGTAAAAGAATCAAAATGTGAATTTGCTGAAATGTGACTGAGGGACCTGTGYTTCCATTTATCCTAATAAACCCAAACAATTGATCAGAAAGTCATATTTACACATTACTAAGAAACAGAACAAATCAGAAAGTCCTCAAGTAATACCAGTTTTTCTGATTTAAAGCACTCAATAAACACTAACACTTTTCAGTACTCCTTGCTAAGTTGTGTAATGAATAAAATATCAGCTAGTACTTTAAGTGTGTGAATGTCACACAGTCTCAAAATGCATTAAATATTAAATATCTCTTTTAATCACTCATGTACAAAAAGTGTCTTAGGGACTTCAAAGGAATGAAAATATACAACATACAGTTTACAGATCACTTAGTTATTTGTAGTCAAAAGTGCTTTACTAGGGAAATTAATGTTGTAGTTAAATAATCATAAGCTTAAGTAGAACATCTCTCTCAATTTGAATTTGGGAATTGAAATTAAGACAAATGCATCCTAACAGTATTTTTTTTTTCTCCATGGAAAAGATAAAGAAGGCATGTGAGATGAGAGGCAAGGAAAGAATTTATTGTACGGAAAAGAAAAAATGCATACTGTCATTCCAATCAATTCCTTTCTTCATCACTGTAAAAAAGAATTCCCTCTGATGGGTAGAGATCTACTTTTCATAAGTCAAAATGTGTAGGATGTTTATTTCTAGGAATGATGCTGTTGAAACAAGTGTATTGGTAACAGATTATTAGAATTATTTTAACTCGTTTCCTTTTCAGGAATTTTTATTAGTTTCTGTCAAAAAGAAGAAACTTCTAAATCAATGCAATTAGTCATTTTATACCATATACTAGATATTATCTGCATTGTGAAATATTAGCCAGGCTTTTATATAAATACTATACAGTTGTTATAGCTATCAGATACTTTCATAATCATTAAGAGATAACTATTTCTGGAAGTGTTCAAAAGGCATCTTGTGACACTTTAGGATACAGTYTAGGGCTGATTACARTTTAGKGTGGTGCTGGRTAGGTGGCAGGACTRGATGATCTTGAAGCCTCRATGAATCTGTGACTATCTGATTCTTTGGTGTGAAATCCTATTTAAATTCTGGTTTGTAAACAACTAAAATTTCTGTGACTGTTTTACTAGTAGTTTTCTGAACAGTCATAGGAAAGGAATTAAAATGTTTACATGAACATAAATACTCTTTTGAGTGTTTGAAATTCAATAAWCTTTTCCCCTCTCTCCTCTTGTATAGCTAATTTTTGTTAGTGCCAATGTTGATAGAAATAGAAAAAAAAGACACTAAAGAAAAAAAAGACACTAAAACAACAAATTATTTTCACTTGCAGATAGTAAGGCTTCCACAGACTTATATGGAGATACCAACAAGCACAGAAAACATTCAATCTTCCAATCCAGGGTGCTTTTCAGTGAAGAGTCATTCTATTGATCTGGTCCTTACTGCCACCGCCCGCTGGATGCCCAGCTAGCTGGTGGTCTTTGCGGGCTGTGACACTTCCCTATGCAGGAACCGGCAGCCTTGGGCTGGCCTGCTTTGTTCAGGATGGCACAGGCTCACAGTTGGTAAAGGCCGGACAAGCATCCTTAAAAGGACAGGCTGTGAGATCAGCTCAGCTGTCCTGAAAAGGACAGCAGTGATTTCAGCTCTGGCAGCTGTCAGGGAGGCACTTCCTAAGGAGACACAGGCTCTTCACAGAGGAGATCTTTATTGCAGGACGTCCTCGAGACAAAAAACACCTTACAGGGTAAAGCAGCTGGTTTTATACCCTAACAAAAGGGGTAGAGAATTCAAATGGACCAATGAGGGTAAGGATTGAAACACTGACCAATCGGGGAGAGGATCAAAAAGTAACCAATCAGGGGGACAGAACAGACAAGGAAGTAACAGGGGAACCAATAGCAACTGAGGAAACAGAATACATTAACAGGGGGTTATGTAACCTCTAACTGCTCTATCAAAACTTCTAGAAAAGTCCTTGGGGAGCCATCTTGGCTAACTGTCAATTGGGACGGCCATTTTGTTTGCCTAACAGCCATTATTAAAACTATCAAAACATATAAAGCAAATTAATTAAACACTTTCTGCTCTCCATGGGAGCATGATCTCTCTTGTGGTGGCATCCTGGGCCACCACGCTTACATGGCCTACTTTATGATAATGCACATTAAATAAACAGCTCTTCATTGTGTAATGCTGATAGAATTATCTGACATGGTAATTCCTTATGCTAAATAATSTCTTCCTCATTCTACAAACCTAACCATGCAAAGTTGTTCTTTTATGATTTTCACTGATTKTTAATGAAATAGCATTAACAAATAATGAGGTGCCTAAGATGAAAACATTTATTTTTCAGAGAACAGAAGACTAAACATAAATTGACTGAGAATTTATGGGTCAGGATTAAAGAGTGGCCAGTACTCATCTTGATAACAGTGGTAGTGAACAGGGAAGTCAACTGGTGGGGAGATCACCRGTGAATTGATTTCAATCACAGCTTTGACTATATCCAGATTAAGAAATTCTTCTCAGCATATATTCTATCAAGCTGTCATATTCAACCATTCCTGCTATGACTATCTAGTAAACAGAAAGAAAAAAAAAAAAGGAAGTCTACATAACAAGCTGGAGCTACTTATTCACTGAAGAATAAGTCATGTAATTTGGTTTCAGATTAATTTTTTCTTGTCTTCTTTTTCAACTTTCATAGAATTACCTGGATTGGGAAGGACCTTAGACACTATCTAATTTCAAGCCTCCTGACGCCRGCAAGTACAYTTTTCACTAGACCATGTTGCTCAGAGCTCCATCCARCATGGCCTAGAACACCTGGGATAATCTATAAAAGTATAGAGATGARTTTCAAATATTTTAAAATTGTTTGTGTTTAGGAATGCATTTAAATGATTACAGTACACAAACTAAGATTCAAGAAGCTGAAAATGGAGCAGATGCAAGGGATGTCCCTAAATTTGAAAACCATTGTCTGGAAAAGGATGTAGGAAGCAGAAGATTTTCTCAGTCAGTAGAAAGGCCTTATGAAAATGCAACGAGATTTCTTTCCTCCAGAATTTATTAAACATGCAGAAAAMCAGTTTATCTCCTGATAAGCAGACCCTTATTGCTGACTACAGCAGCAACATGATGGGGGATGTGATCAAAAGAAAGGTTTGCAGTGCCCGAACTAACTCAGGTTATCCCTTTTGGCAAGTGGGGCTGAATCTCTCTCCAGCAGCAACAACAGCTTCAAGACCATTCTGGGCAGCACTTTTCTGACTTATTTACAGTGATGAAAAGTAAACAGGTAGTGTAAGAATTCAGAGTAGTGCAGTTTCCTTTCATACCACTTTTCTTCTGTTTTGTTCTAGATTTTGTTGATGGAGCTGCAACAACCATGACATTATTTAAATTACTTCCAACATAAATATTTAAACAGTGTTTCAGGTATAAAGAAATTGGCAGAAACTGATGCATAGGCAGTTCCWCCTGAATATGAGGAAGAACATCTTTACTGTGCACGTAACTGTGCACTGGAAGGAATTGCCCAGAGAGGTTGTGAAGTCTCCCTCACTGGAGATGTTCAAGAATCTTCTAGACACAATCCTGTGCCATTCACTCTGGGATGGCCCTGCTTGAGCAGGGAGGTTGATGACTCATTTTGGTCCCTTCCAACCTGTTTCGGTAAGTCTGT
Organism: Alauda arvensis; assembly: GCA_902810485.1. Taxonomy (NCBI): domain Eukaryota; kingdom Metazoa; phylum Chordata; class Aves; order Passeriformes; family Alaudidae; genus Alauda; species Alauda arvensis. The sequence goes on from CADDXX010000034.1 coordinate 3,324,899, forward strand.
GAAATTAACCAGAGTTGTGGAACACAGCTCATGCTAAACAGAGATGAGTGATTGTTATTAAGTTGGAAAACTTTGTGTACAGATATTTAATTTCTTTTGCTTTAGGGTTGCTATCTTATAAAAGCAATAAACAAAGAAACAATAGAATTTTGTTTTTTAAGTTATATAAAAAGGTGTCTAGAGCTCAAGGGTAGAACACTTTCCTTTGGAGCTATAAATCTAAACAAAACAATGTAACACATTTTTTATTGCACTATTCAGCTGAATTTCCAGGGATTTTTTTTTTTTTCTAATATGGAGAAGGGTTTTGTAAAACTAGAATTCAGTTTAGGTAGGCTAAGATTCTCTGAAAGTTRCTTTCCTTTCTGCAGAAGGCACATTCAGAAAAATATTTTGTGTGTGTGTGTGTGTGAGATTTACACAAAATGCTCTCATTAACACTAATGGAAACATAAATAATTGTGTGTCRACTCTAAACATATTTCAAACCAGTACAGAATAAACATCCATGTCAAACACCAAGAGCRATGTATCTAGATTCAGTAAGCAAGGAAGGAATTCTTTTCCATGGCCACAGTTTAATTTAGGTTAAAGTGAAGAATGGATTTAAACCATGCTACMTAAGTTAGAGCTCAACTTGCCATTTCAAAGACAAAATAGCCTAAATGTAAAAAAAAAAAATCTTATAATTGTTCCAAGTTAGAGCTGAAATTCYTATATAATGTGTTTTGCAGAGATATAAATATTTAAATAGTGGGATTTTTTTGGTAATGGCCTTTTCTTTATTTGCCTAATAGGTTGAATGGAACTTTATATGCATGTGCACACACACACACACATACACATAAACATGTTTTACTTAAAATGAGGTTTGGCCTCTATATTTAACTAGGCAGACTCACTTAGTGAGGAGACAATTAAAAGAATGACAAATTGATCTATTTTTAGAAGGCAGAAGAGTTCAAAATCTAGTGTCTGGGAAACAGGGTCACCTCCAATAAGATGAAATGATTGATGCTGCGTTAAAGGAACAGGGGTTTCAAGAATTGCCAAAGCAACCTTGTAGTTCTCAGAAAATGAGAGCTCTCCCCTTCCACTTGACACTTCCCATCCTGTAAGTATTGTTTCACTAAAGAAGAAACAGATTAAATTCCAGCTGCTGTCAGTCCTTAGCCAGGTCTGTTGAAGAATGTGGCTTTTGAAAAGTTGTATCAATACTTCCCTTTCATTATTACCAAAGCAGGCTTAACTGTCTTTGATGTSTTCTTACCAACATCATTACAGTTTTCTACAACGAGTGAATAGTGGGCTTTATTTAAGGTCATGGTGAAATTCTGAGCTGAAATTGCAATGCACTGGGGGACTGGATTGTTCATTGTTTATAATACCTTCCCTTTTGCAGTCTGTATCAAAACCAAGTGAAAGAATGGCTTCAATTTTCTCTCACAAACATAGCTCAAGCTATTAACCTGGATCATTAGATTTTTTATAGTGCAAGCTGAAACATCTGTCATTTGCTTTTCTGCAGGCTTAGCACTGCTTGGTAGAAAATATAACATAAAAAAAAGGAAAAAAGGAAAAACTGATGAATCAGTTATACACATGATTGTTTGGCAGACAATCTACAACATCTATAATGTTTTATATGTGAACTTTTGTCATACCTATTGATCAATGTATCACACTTTTYTGTGTGTTCAATATCTAATGATAATTGGGTAAGATGGAAAATTTCTCACTAAATACTAAGTATACWTGGACAGAGGGTATTACCTTCAAGTTTGTGCACAGTCCTTTGGGAAATCAATCTAACAAAGAGAATGTATTTAATCATCCAGTCTTGTGGTATTTGTATAGTGCTGCTGCTCAGTTATAAATTGAGTGTCTCACTTCTACTGCTTTACCAATGTTAACAAAGTAACAGATAAATAACAACAGCARCAACAAAACCRACTGAGGAACARCAGTAAAACAGTTGGTGCAAGTTTTTTTCGATGTTCCTCTCTGGCTATTTGGCTGGAATATTGTGGAAAAATTCAATGCATAGCACACAAAATCTTGCTTTTTATGAAATCTACGTGCAATTCTAATCCACCTCATGATTTAAGACAAGATTTGCTGGTAAGTATATGTCATATGTCACGTCCTAAGTCAAATTACAGCTGTAGAATCATGGTACTTACATAATTGCAGTCTGGGATTAAAYTTAGTGGATGACTTCTCAGTTTCAAACTTTTGATACTACTTTTAATAGCTTTTCATCAGAGTTGAGCCCATCACTGAGAGCAATGTGGTGTTGGTCGGTGTAGTAGGGAGGTTGTTATGTAGATTAAGAACTGGTTTGGGCATCTCTGAGCAGTGGGTTGTGAATCACAACTATACATTTTGGATTGTCTAAGACAGAAAAATATCTTTCTGTTGTTAAATCTTTCCAGATTACTCTCATACAAAATCTACAGTCTGAACTAAAGTAGAACTCAGCTGGGTTCAGTGGTGTCGGGATACGTAGTAATTAGCATTCTAAAATACCATGTCAGCCTTGTGAAGCTCTGTTTTTTAAGACTTATGCATTTTTTTCYTTTAAGTTTTTATTACCTAAATAATATTCTGATTTCTTATTTCTTATGCAAAACTTTAAACAAACAAGTTTGCATACAAAAAGCATTTATAAAAAGTCCTAAAAAGCCTAAAAGGATTACAGCTCATGGACAACCAAAATGAACGAGGAAATGGCTGCCTACATTAATGCTACCAATTTATCCACGTAATCAAATTTAAAAAAATTCCCCTGATAYCTTAGACATAAAGAAATAGACAGTTTTGTATGTTGTCATAGGCTAAAAGGTTGTTGATTTTGGAATTTACTCTTAGCACAATTCATTCACATAGATGTGGGTCAATGCCCTTACTTTGAATAGTGCCTGGAAACTACCTCATCAGTATTGGTAAGTCAACAGGAAGAGACAGTCTATAGAGAGCAGGGGAYAGAGAACTGCACTGCAAAGCTATTTACCATGTTCCTTATGAGATRCTTATGCAAGTGAACACTAAAGCTTGTATTCATGAGCCTGCAGTCATTTCCTGTACAGCTATCCAATTTACTTAGGTACTTTTTAAAACTTCTTAAAATTGCTAGTGGTTTTATTTTCTTCCTATTGACCAGTCAATTATTCCCCTCTGTGGCCTTAAGTGGTTTAGAACTGGTCTAAATAAAGATACTATCTTTAGCACAGCTAAGTCATTTAATTCATTTCTCCAAGGGGGAAAACAGAAATGTGTATATAAGATCTCTGGCAGATTCCTCTTCTATGTTTAAATTTAATTAAGCAATTTGYAAAGGTCTATAAAACCTGAATTCTTAAACTCCATTTTTTTTTGTTTGGTTGATTGGTCTTTGTTTCTTTTTTGTTTGGTTGGTTTTTTGTTTGGTTTGTTTTTTTTTGTTTGGTTTGGTTTTTTGTTTTGTTTTGTTTTTTAGTTTTGAGAATTATCCATGTAAGGATGAAAAAGATAAAAGGTATTTTGAAGTGTTTTCTGTGSCTAATTTCCTAGTGGGTTTTGTGGAATCTTTTTTGGGAATATATAAAAGAGGTATCTTGCAAAAAAAATCAACACATGATAGAAGATTACCAACATTTCCTATAACAGAGGCCAATTATTGCCGAAAAGAATGTTAATGGTTACAATTAGATTCCCTAAGCACTTTTATGTTAAGTTTCAAAAGACAACATCAATTATGTACTGGGACATAGAAATCAAAACTATGCAGCACYAGAAATTTAAAACTTTGATGGCTCAATAACATTATTGCATACTTTAGTCTAAGCAGGGTATAACACAGTACTTTTAGCACTTTTGTTTAAAAAAAAAGTAATTTTAGGAGCACTATTATAAATAACCAAACTAGGTAATATTTTTCATGTACTTGAGAATTTTAATATCTAACTAATCTAAAACTAAAGTAAGTTTGTCTTTTTAATAATATTTGCATAGAAGCTAGATACAATTTTTTTAGTGTTAAACATGTAAAAAATGACACTAATTATTAGGATTTCCTTGAAAAGACACATTTTCTCAATGATACCTTGCTTGATCTGGACTAAAAATGAAAAAGATAAAATTCTTTGTTTTTCATAAAGTACTGAGCATTAATATTGAAACCATAGATGCTGAAGTTGTTGAGGCTTTTTTTGCTGTTTTTTTTATTGTTGTTAGTGTTTGGGTTGAATTTTTGTTTGGTTTGGGTTTTTTATCTCTGATGTTCTTTGCTGGTATACTTTGTTGTCTTTGGTAACATAAATAGACATATATTCTCAGTATTTTGCATTTGTTTTGGTGGGAAATGGTACCAACTAAATTCAATAATCAAATAATGAAAAGGTGCAATAATAAATCAAATAATTTCCAGTGTCACAAATATAGTCTGAATGTAGGATTTAAATTTAAGGTTACCACATCAATAGGATTGTAAAGAGAAAATGCTATAACAAATTTATATTAGAGCTCCTGGAAAACAGGAATTTTAGAATTATTGCCACCTTACCAATGTAATTTTTTCAAATCACCAATTGCAAAATATCTGTATCTTTTTCTTTGACGCAAGACTACAATTAGAACAAAGTATCTGTCAAGCTAGGTGAAATCCTAGGTCAAGAATGCTTACTGTACTTTCATTCTTATTTTAGTTATTAAAGGTCAGAGAGTTAGAGCATGTGACATTGTGAAGCTGAYTAAACTGTAGCCACAGACAACCTGAAGGAGCTCCACATTTCTTTATTTAAGCTTTATGTAGAAATAATTCATCTCTTTTCTCCAGGCAGTCTTGGTTCAATATTGCAGAGTAAAGGCATTATGTTTCACAACCTTTAGCTGGTTTCTTGTTGATTAGTGACATTAATATATCTGTGTATGACACACAGAGAAAATTAGTACAAACTTGAAATTGAACAATTTTGTCTATGATGGTGTASTATAAAACAGTGAATATGATTGCTGATTAATATTTCTGCAACTCATTTTTGTTAAAATCTACTTTTACATTCATCTTCCCCCTTTTTGTTATCTAAAGCATTTTAAAGTAAAACAGAGTATTTTTAGTATGGGATGTAGTGGTAAAGAAATTGTAAGGTTAGGAATTTATGAAGTGTTGGACAATTAATTTTCTTTCTTTAWTTATTATTAAAGACACAAAAAACCACAGCAAAAGTAGAAGTTTGAGTAGTAAATATGTATTAGGTTTTGTTACCTGATTTTCTTTTAGTTCCTAATACTCTTCTAGGATTTCAATAAATCATCAGTGTCTAAAAATTTGTAAAATATATAGCATTAAAGTYTAATTATTTTCCATTGGAAAGTAGGTTTTTTGTTTGTTTGTTTGCTTTCCAAATTTTACTAATTTGTGAATGAGGTAACCCTCCCCAGGCTTCACAAAAAATTCTTCAAAGCTAAATGCAAGAATCATAATGTCATAAGTGAAGGTCAAAAGTAGGAAAAATCTTTCCTAGAGCTCAAAAAGGCCTTTTTTTTTTTTTTTTTT